>LSSN01001401.1:0-33940 GCA_001970855.1 Smittium culicis
GATACCAAATCCTGATTTTTTGGTAACAGCTCTTATTTAATTTTTTAATTTTGAGATCAAATTATCTTATATTTAGGTATTTTTTCGTTCTTAATTTATCTAATATCAATTCACTTATATATCAATTTAGAAAATGCTGAAATTAAGAGATGAATGCTCTAAAGCATTAGGATCTGAGCTCGAATTAAGCATGGGAATGTCAAATGACTACGAACATGCCCTCGAGGTTGGATCAAACAACGTCAGAGTTGGCTCGAAAATTTTTGGCTCTAGAGCTTTAAAGCAATAAAAAAAATATTATTCTATAGCTTAATAAATATTGGTAGTTTAGTATTCCAATAAAATTTGATAAATCTTCAGTATTTATTACAATAGATAATTTGCCTCCATTTAAGCAATAATTCTATAAACTATAATTTTTTGGTTTATCTATAAAATACCAGCTGGTAGCAAGTCATAAGATTCATTGGTTGTGATTGATAGAATTAAAGAATTGATATTTTTTTCGCATACTATAAGTTCTTTATTAAAAGCATTTTTATGAAAATGTTTATATCTTTAGTACTTATTCTCTATATAAATTTGTAAAAAAATTCTACAAAAGCCATATTGAATATGCAAGCTTGATTTAGAGAAATAAATATAGCTTTTACACAATCAATTATAACTTAATATATAAAAATGAGATGGAAAAAAGAAAAATTGGAAATATTTTATTTCAGATATTATTAACAAATTGTAAATAATAAAAAAAATTAGTTCAAAAAAACTCTGAAAGTTTACAAAGGCTTAGTCTATAAAAAAAAGTATATATAAATTTAAAAGGAGTAATTTTAGAACTCGAATCTAACTGAGTACTGCTGGTTTTAATTTCGTTAGAAATATCAACATCGGCTGTACTACTAGACAAAGGAGCTTCTCTCGCTAAAGCATTAAAGGTGTTTATTTCTGAAGAAATTCTACTTATTAAATTTACAATTTTTTCTTCTGACAGTTGGTTGTTTATCTGAGGCTGGATTTGCGAGTTAGTGATATCTCGAGTAGGTTTAACAATAGTTGATGAGCTGAATAAATCACCTAAGTGTGAAGCATTAGTGGAAAATTTAAAGCGTTCAGACGATCTAAAGATTTCCAGATCCAATTCAAATGACATGCTAGTACCTAAAACACACTTTAATGGTAAAATCGTACACCTATTTTTAGCAGAAGAGTTGCTTAAGTTATCTGGAGGGCTCTCAAATGGTAAATTTTCTATCAATACAATAACGAATCTTAGTATTTGAGATTTCGCGTCAAAAGAAAAGCTACAAACATTAAAATTATCACTTTCGTTTTTGAAGAAAGGCAATAGTCTCATTTCAAGTTTATTGTCAACAGAAACATCAGTCAGAGGGTTAGAATGCTGATCCAATAGAGATATATCGAATAAGAGCGATTTAGATAACTCCCTATTTTCCTGGTTGTCAAAATAAGGCCATAGATTATCGCATACAAGTAAATTCAAAAAAAGCAATTGTACATCTGTAGACAATTTAAAGATGTTTGATAGGAAAGTAATGGATATAAATCCTAAAATCTCTGTACTTTTCTGGTTAGAATTAATAAATTCGGTAAAAAATTTTTCAAGGTTGGGTTTCAAGTCTTCTGGAGCTAGGTTGATGACAGTATTAGCCATAGACTCAGACTCTTCAATTGGTAATCTCAAGGTAACTTTATATTTGATATCCAGTAACGAATGGATTGAGAATTTATCATATGGCTTTCCAAACATAGAATAATTTTTTGGATCAATTGTATTGTTATCTATGGCGGAATTATCAGCAGCATTATTATTTTGTTGAATTTCGTTAATGTTTTCGGAGGTGGGAATGACTGCACTTAAAGGGAGGGAGTCTGACTCTAACTTGAAGCTATTTGCGTCATTCGCAAAAGCAGCTGGATATATTTCAACCATAGCCAAATTAATTGTGTTATAAATTTTAAGCGAGATTTTCGAACTAGTTTCAAATCTTACAGTTTCAGGGCATTCTATTTTTTCGATCATATTTTTGGTTAACTGTGACAAAACACTGACATTGTTGTCAAAAATACTTACTAGTTCACAAAAATGCTTTAAAAAGATAGCCAAAAACTCATTGTTGCAGATGAACGCGTTTTCATGAACATGAATAACTTTCATTGCTTGGTAAAACTCTAATAAAATTTCAGAAGTTTTTCCTGATGAATTTCTTATATTAAATGCATCCAAAGAGCAATCAGGCACGCTATTTTCAATTACAGGTATGGAAGGGGATATACTTCGACTATTATTGTCGATATTCCCTACTAAAGAGTCATTAATACCAAATGTGTCAGCGTGTATTTCTGAATCAGGAGTTTCTTTAGTAGAAATAAACCTTTTTACTAATGAGTGAAAAAGCAGCGATACCAAATGCGGGGAATTTTCTTGGCTATTAGGCGAGTCTATGAAAGGTGGATTGCTTAAACCGTTGTCAGTTAAAGAAAAGTTTCCGCGGACAGTATACATACCGAGAGAGTATCTCTGAATGGTAAAAAAGTAAGAGCTTCCAAGAAGTAGCTTCAAAGACATGTCTGTTATTGCGACCAAGGTTTTTGGAATAAACAGACGTTTATTAAAAAAAATGCTAGTATAATAAGAGAACGAATTATAATCGTAAGGTATTTTACTAGCAGTGGTAAAAGAAGGAGTTTTTAAAGAATCTTCTGAAATATTATGAGGCTTAAATCCTTTGCTAGTCATATTGTTATCAAAATGTGGGTAGGCTGATCCAGAAGTAAAAGCGTCTACATTTCCAAGAATATTTAGATAATACTCCATGCCTGCTAATCTTGATAATGAAGGCTGTAATTTACCAAATCGGCTTAAATTTAGGGCAAATGTGCCTAGCCAAGCTCTTAGTACAGCCCATGGTGAGTTTTTACGCTCCCATGATTCAGGATTAATGTTTTTATAGAATTTAAGGCAGTTAGCACATCTTTCAATAAGGGTACATTCAGAACAAACAATTGGAATATAATTCCATTTATGATTGCATACAATGCTACAATCAAATGCCGTGCCGGCTCTAACCAAAGAAATTATGAAAGAATTTTTCTGGAGCTCTAATTGATCAAGCGAAATGTTATTCCTTGTGATTTCAGTTTGAATAACAGAAGGGATATATGGCTTAAACGAGATTGAAATAAAAACGTTTGAGATTTCGGTTTTGATTAGCAGGGTAGGGCTGTATAAATTAGCAATTCCACAAATTGTGCAACTTTGAGAGAATGTAGACATAGCTCTGGAATCCGTTTTTTGATTTTGAGAAATAAAGTCAATAGGCTTATCTATTCCAAACCTAAACTCTTTAATTAGTTGCTTGGGAATTATAAAGATAATGTGCGAGATAAGAGTGATATTGGACCAGTCATTTATAAAGTCATGTATAGCTGATTCTAAATAATAATATACTTTTTTAATCGGGAGAGTAGAAATCCTGGAGACTTTTTGAAGCGAAGGAGGGTTAGAAGAGCTAACTTTGAAATGCTCAAAGTCCACTTCTAATGATTCAAGTGAATCATCATTAGTATTTAATATAGAATTTGGGAGTCCGAGCAAATCCAGAGGAAATTCGATAGTAACACAATATCGGTTAGATCTGAAGAATCCTTCAAAATTATTTATATTGGCGATGTGATCGTCTAGCGAATTAGAAATCGGAGATATGCTTAGTTTTACTGCATTATTTTGAGAGTAAAGAGGGTACCCTCCTGCTAAATTAAGCCAATCAATTCCAGAGAAACTGTGTAATGAATTAGTTGATAGATACATCGAAATCAAGTTACTGTTATTGAATTCAATCATCGATTGTATGTTTTTTAGTGCTGTTAATAAAGTGCTACTACTTTTGTTCTTATGAGATGCATTAGAAAAGTCAACCTTCTGAAAACCGGATGCACTGTTTAAATTAGAGAAAGGTTTAATAGACTCGGAGTTACGAATAAAGGAATACTGTGCATTATAGTTTATGAGCTGAGTTTGAACGAAATATGTAGAAATGTAAGCAAAGCATGTCGAAACGAGGCCTTCAAGGTATGAAAGAGGCATTAACGAGCGACCTTGGAGAATAGCATCTTTAATATTTTTGGCATTTTCGTTACTATCAGTATTGCTAAACCTTGAACTGATACTTTTAAGCGATAAAATTGAAAGAGTGTCAGAATTGAATAGGTCTCCACTTGATACAATACTTTTGTTTAACATTAAGCTGTTTTTCGTTATTGATTCAAATAAAGTGTCAACCTTTAGGGGGTAAATTGTTTCAAGAATTAGTGTATTGCTAGATTTTTCAGTGTTAGGGCTAAGCTGCAGAAGATAAAATTCGATAGAATCTTCCATTGATATTAGTATATACCATTCAAACTTGGGGAAAAATATTCCAGGATTTGTGAAGTCAAGTTGCAAAATTTGAATCAAGAGTTGTGACTGGTCAGCAAAATTTAGTACGTCTTTTAGGATTTTATCGCTGTCTATTTGTGAAATGTTTAAAGGAATGTTGAAGCCAGGAGAAACTTTAAGTATGCTTGACCTAAACCCAAACTTAAGAGGTTCAACGCCATGAGTGTTTGCGGCTAAATATTCCAAGTCTGACATAGTGAGCATAGAGCGCAGTTCGAGTAGTAGGTCAGATAGCCTCCATGGTGATTGGTTCAAAGATATAGCTATATTTTGCAAAATTTCCAAGCTTGTAACAGAATTTGAGCCATTTTTGTTTGCGCTTGAAGATTTAACTAATAGTCTACCAGTTATAGTATCAACAGAGATGTCAATAGCAGATTCCTTACTTCTATACCAAAGTCTTAAAACTAGAGGTTCATTAAAATTCTCAGAGTTAGATTTATAAATCGAAGGAACATCAGATAAATCATTTATTTCACTTTCTGGGATAAGTTGTATATCCACTGGTAATAAAACTCCTGACCGCGAAACTGATGTACACAAATTATTAATAATAAGCCTGGAATGGTGGATTTCTGCATACTTTAGCATCTCTTCAGCGCATATATTACTAATATCAAAGTTGAACATGGGCTTTGATATATCCAAAATAGAGTTGGAAGAGTCATCTGTTAAGTGTGTGTGGCTGCCGTATTTAATAGATGACTCGTGCATTTTTTCAAACAACCCTGAGCTCCCTAGCCATTCAAATCTAAGGCAGTGCTTAGGCTCTAGTTGTCCTCTTCTATATTCATTTTCATATAACTTTTTAACGATTTCAGAATCAGCGTTACCAGAACTGCTGGATAATTCTGAAGGGAAAACGGGTGAGTCGCAAGAAGATGAAGAATTAATAAGTCGGGGTTTTTCTAACTCGAATAATCGGATACGCAAATAATTTTCGCCAGAAACCCCCATTATTTGAGAATTCATATTTCCTCTTTTCGATTTAGGGCTAAAGACTTTATCTATATTTGAAAAGTTTAGTCTAGGTGCGGCTGAAGCTGCATTTTGAGAAACCCAATATCGTATGGTAACAACAGTCCTTTCGTTATTTATATCTAACTTCAAGTGTTGAGAATATTTTGAGTGTAATAGCACTAAGCATTGAGAATAAAATATTTCTAGAGATAAGTTTAAGCAGTACATGTCTGTAGAAAATAAAAATTTGCAAAAAATTTAGCATAGAATTAGTAATTGACGTAGATCAAAAAAAAAAAAAAAATAATTAATGTAATTTGAAAAATATAATTATAACAATATATGCTTACGAAGAAAATCATTCAACTGAACAAGAGGTGGAATTTTACTAAAGGTGTCTTTGAAAGGATGGGTATCAAAAGTTTGGCCAGGTGAACTATCAGAAGTAGGAGAATTTATTAGATTGTCTGTGCTAGAATGTGCAAGGTCATTATTATTAGGTAAAGATTCGGAATATTCAAGCTCAGCATCAACAAGAATATTTTGGCATAAAGAAGAAAGCTTTTGTTTTTGTCTTTCGGTTAACTCAAACTTTAGATCTAAATATTTTTATAGTATGAAGATATAGATTATTAGTAAAATATAATTAAAGGCTAATGAAAAAGCTAGTACCGTTAGATAAATCAGTATTAGATCCTGCAAGTATTTCTAAAGATACTACGTGCCATGGAACTCGACGAGAAAATTGCAACATAGTTAAGGATATCTAATGATTTATATTTTTAAAGCATTAATAAAAAGTAAATAATATTATATAATGAGTAAAATTTCGGCAGCTAAATTATAGAAATATTATTACTTTATATTCGTTTTTGACAGTAAACGTTACACAACCGTTATCTACAGTATAAAGCATCATGTTGCTAGGAATAGGTTCTCCAGTTGCCAATCTATATCTAATTTCGTCTTGTATATTGCTAATAGCTACTTTTTTTTCTACTAGAGTTAAGGGGGGCGTTGTAATAAAGCGTTTTAAATATTCTTCGGGTAAAAAGTTATAAGAACCAGTTTTAAAAATATCAATAGCACCAAGTACGTCATAATTTTTTACTCTAAAAGTTAATATTTTTATAATCAGGATGAGAAAATGCAAATTGAAATAAAAATACCAGTGATAGGTATAATTTAATAGGTAAAAAAAATAAGTTACCTTGATTGTGATAATAAAACTCCAGATCCAAAAACTCCATCTACAGATTTGTTAAAGAATTCATTTTGGCTTTGAAGCAGAGCGACAATTTTCTGTTTTTAGAATAAATTGAAATATGTTTAAAAGTTAATAGTTGAGTCAAAAGAAAAATATACGATTCTAATAAGTAAAAATTTAAAATATTTGAAAAAATACCTGAGCTTTATTTATTTCTTCAGAGTCTTTGGCCCAGCGAGTGACAGCAATAAGCTTGACGAAAGCTTGCCTCATTTGAAAAGTGTATTCTAAGGCTAGTTTTTTCTTATCTTCGTTTATCTTTGAAGGCATACTAGATAACAAGCAATAAACAAAAAATGAATTAGAAAATACGTGCAAAATTAATGGGTGTTTTTAAGAGTTTGCGAATGAAAATGTATTACGTTTCAACTAGATTTAATAGCTCTGTATATGCGTGGGTATTAACCCTTTCTATTATGTGGGAGAGCGGAATATTTCCAGCCAAGGAATTAGGAATTTGTTCTAGGAAATCGACATTATTTGTGAAATCATCATCATTTGAAGATGGAAGAGGCTTAATAATCGAAGAATTATTATTTATGCTAGAGCTGCTTTGTGATTCCAATAAAACTGAGTCTCCCATGTCGATATCAGAGGAGCTTTGAAGAGCCTCGTTGTTAAGTGTATGGATCGAATCGCCGTTGATGCTTTGAATTCCGGATTTATTTTTATCAGCTTTAGTGTTATTATTTGGATTGTCTTTATCTTGCCCAGCTTTTTCAGGCATTATAAAATGAATTTTCCGTACTATTCGTTAGTTTAAAATATTTTAGAAATGAGCATATAAGCAAATAGAAAAAATAGAAATTAATAGAGAAAGTACCTTGCACCATGTACAAGCTATGCAAGGAAATTACTATAATTGAGTATAATAATTACTAAATATTAGGTAGCTTTAATTTTACAAGCTTATATAAGATATAAATTTGATTTTTAGTGCTTTTTTTATTTGAATTTAGGACGTATAATGAGATTTAGTCTATCCTTTCAGGTTGCGTAAGGATAATTATTATTCAGAAGGGATTCGCTATTTTCATCATCAGAGTAAAAATCTTATTTATGAAGATTTAATATTATCTATTTAACAATATTAAACCTAAATGGAAAGAAAATTTCGATTTTTATATGAGGTTTGATAGGAATGTTTATTATCCTTTTTTTATCGAGTATTATAATCGAGGAGATTGAATCTAGGGTAATAGAGATATTGCGTTTGAAAAAAATTATGTGAGCGATGATATTTGATGTTAGATAGAATAACTGGCTAAAAAATATTGAGAGGGAAACTGTACATGGATATACGAGGTAAATTAAAAATACTGCGAGGTCAATTACTTTTCATCTTTTTTCTTTAATCAACTATTTTTGTTTTTGTTGTTCGTTTCACCAATTATTTGTTTGTTCTATACATATAGACAAAAAAAAAAACGACTTTCACTGCTCGACGTGTCTCAGCCAGTAATTTTTCAATTGAATATATTAACCATATTTTACCCAATGATATCTTGTTAGCTTGTAGTGCGCGAATTGTCTGAACCAGCGAATAATAATTTCCTAAATGCTAAAACATAGGCGAATATTCTATAATTAATCTGCTGTGAGTTTATTGGCACAACATCTGAAACCTATCAAAACTTATAAAAAGTTTTTAGACTTTTGTCTCTTTAGCAGTTTAATGTTTTATTTCTATTACAGCAAATTGCTTCTAAATTCTTCTGATAATTTACAAGATTTGCTGTTCTAGATAAATAAAATAAAACTATTAAAAATTTGTTGATTAGGACATTAGTCATATCATTTCGACTATTCTAAACTCACCTATACCTTAGGTGCAATATGAGAATTTATAATATTCACTTCATTGAATTTTAGCTTTAACATTCCTCGACACTTATCATATATACAAACATTAGTAGTTTACTGTAAAGTTATCTCAGTAACCAGAATACCAATTTAGATTTCAGTAATGTAAGAGTTTATGTTTGTGAAAGACAGCTTTTAAAAAAAAAAATTACACATCACCTTATTGTAATATATTAATATATATATATATATATATATATATGGGAGATTATTTTGAGGAGCGGAACTTATCACATGAAGGTTATCCTACTGATAAGTGTTGCCTTTATTTTAGACTTGATTAGAAAATATCATCAAATGGTTTATCTGATATAACCAATATTTTTGTCGAATAAAAATAAGCAAATAGAATCTGTTAATAAAAAATTTCGTCTCTTATAAGAATGTACCATATATTCCTTTATAATAATTATAGCGTGAGATAATAAATAAAATTGAAAGGAAATACTCAATATACCAACTAAGATCTGAGCATTTCGTCTTATATTCGAGACATTAATGAGCTTATAACTACGACTCTTGCAATTAATCTAATTCATTTATGCGAAATTCCCTGGAAGAACAATTTTAATTACGCGACGAACCTTAATTCAGCTAGAACATGGATTTTCAATGTAATAAAAACTAAAACTTGCAAACTAGTGACGACCACAAGGTTTAATGGGGTTCTTGAAGGTAAGTTGATGGTGAATTATAAAAAAACAATTATTTGATAAATTGAATATTACATAGCTTATCGCTTAGATACTAACTGATCTGCTTGAATCTTATAATTTTATTAACCTTAAATTTTAAAGGCAACATTTCTACAGTCCTTACACAAAAAAAAAGTTAAATCTATAAAAAATAAAAGTTGGATTGGTTTTGATTTATAAGCTATTTTTGATTTGTTAGATTTATTTACGCTATCTTATTTTATGTAATGTTTTTTAAAATAAAAAAAATTTTTTTTTAGTCCCAATGAGAAACATTATCTTACAATAAATTTACTATATTGAGATTTTTCAACTATTAGTGAAAGGCATTACATGTATTTCTATGCAAATCTATATACTCAAACTGCAAAAGATAAACATGAGTATGCTTGCCACAAATACGCCACTGTGTTAGTGGGATAGATCTGCAAAAAATTTTAATTATTTTATTATATCATTTTTCACTAAAGGGATATATTTAACTATATTCCTTATTTTATGTATAAAAGGAGCTCAATTCTTTTGAAAAAAAATAGTATTTTTTGTTTTGAATAAATGAAGAAAATAATCAAAATAATCAAAATAATCAAAATAATCAAAATAATCAAAATAATCAAAATAATCAAAATAATCAAAATAATCAAAATTTATTAAAATTTATTTAATTTTATATACCTGTGCATAGGGTTGATATAATACATTTATCGAGATTATTAGGTGATGCACAACATATTTTCTTGTGAATTTTATTTGCTAGAGCGAATTAAATAAAAATCAATGAGTATATTTGATAATTTATTCGATAATATTTTATAAGATGAATTATTTAAATAACCGAATACAATATGAAAGAAAGTTTTAATTTGACAAGTTAAACTCCTCGAATTAATCTCTCATGCACTACACTATTAATAAACATACCACCTTTTGATTTACATTCGTTAAAGCTGTTAATTTTCATACTTACCGATGTTTTTAAGTTTTGAATAATAATCCACTAAATGCATAAATCGTAATATAAAATTTCAGAATATAAGCCTAAACCATATAATTACCATGTTAGAAGAGGGTTGTGTGCTAACTATTTCGATTTCTATATGTGATTAGCTGTAATTATTTTCTCAAATACCAATTTATCATATTTTTTTTAACGGTGGCTTAAATAAAAAAATAAAAATTATAATTAGTTTTAGAAAAACCTAATTTAAAAAGCTGTTGATCTCAATGAAAAAAAAATTAACAAATTAATAAATCTATATCTAAGGAGTGATATTAGAGTGCTAGTTCACGAAAATGAAAGATACAGACTTTTAATAATAATAAAATAAACACTAAAATTATTTCCCAATATATATTATATATAAATCGACTATTTCTGGGGATTTCATTTAAATTTACGGCGTTCGTTATGTGTAAAAAAGAAAATTGATAGCTTATTTTGAAGATTAAGTCTAGATACTTTAATGATGAGACGCTGATACTCGACATGAATTCCAAAAACATAATGTGATAGCTTTTATATTTCAAAAAAGCAAAATAACTTTCCAAAAATAGCGTTTTTTATTATTTTGCTATGTGGACGCCTAGTTTGGGATAAAATTCTTTGTAGGACTTGTATAGCTATCAAAATAATTACGATAACTATTATGTTTTGATTATTTCTTTTAAGGAGGCCACGTCAATAGTCCTGCTAATTTGGTGTAGATTGACTAGACAGCAACTAAAAATTCACAATTACGTTTACTACAATTTTTTATTTTTATTTCATATTATTAGCCTATTATTATGCATTTTTATTAAAATGACTAGTAGTATGATAAATTATAATTTGAATCGCCAGTATGTACAATCTTACTCGCTAAAAATAAGAAAAAAAATATTTTAGTCATATGCTTTTGTAAAAGAAATAATAAAATTAATAATATCACATATGCATCTCTATTTATTAATATACTTTTATACTTTTTATATTATATTTTCAATTTTGGTAAGCATATAGCTATTTTGAATAGGTTCATTTTTTGAAAATATAGAATTTGTAGTTCAAAAATTTAAAATAAATTTACTTCAGTTCAGACATTTTTATATGTTTATATCTAAATTGAGTTTTACAACAGATGATACAAAACGTAAAATAACATCATTAATAAAATTAATTAAATATAGTAGCTATTTAAAATCAAATCTCAGTGATAAAAGTTCAATAAGTTATATTGTATATTTATTATAATTTTCACCACTTAGAATCTATTAGATATTTTCTAAATTATTAATAAACAATAAAAAATGTATGAACTGCTATAAAATCATTAGATATTCTTCAAATTCAGCCTAATATATACAATAGAAATTAAGATTTAAATCAGTAATATAATTCGATCAGAATTCTTATAAATGAACTAAGCTTTAAAGAAAATTTAAATTATAAATATAATATATTTATATTTTAGAATAATAGCTGTAGAATTTGACCTTGGAATTTTTAAAATTTCTATAATTGTCAATTAAAAAAAATAATTAATTTACTTGTAAACAATATTACTTCATTAAATTAAAATTTAAATACATTCATTTATCTTTTATACTAGCACTTCTATATTTTTATTATATGAATAAATTATCTCAATTAATTGAGTCAAACACATTTAACAAGTCATTTAAATTTCATTTTAAGCAATGAATGAGGATTATTATACTAGTGTCGCGAAGAATTGTTTTTTCGTATTTTTTACATTGATATGAATGCGATTCGCTTTTTTTCCTCTATAAACGATGATAAGATCTAAGTAAATTCTAATGATTAGAATAAATATATCAAATTTATAAAAAATAAATAAAAAATGAATATTTTGATGGCTTATTAGTTGAAAAGTCAACTTTTGACAATCTAATATAAAAAATAGTTAAAAATCTACTGCTCTGTGAGATTCTAATTATATAATACTTGATAAAAGTCATTGTTTAAAATTTTATTAATAAATTAGGGTCACCTTTGTTCATTTTATCCTTTCATTAACTAAATATCGTAACTAAGTATACACTTTGTGACACTACTGAGATTTTAAATACGTTTTATGAATAGCTTAGTATATATTTTTATATGGTTAACCCAAGCTTAGATAATATTTTATCTCAGTTTTTAATATCATATATGTTATCTTGGGATGTAGTAATAAAGAATAACTTAAGATTAAAATATAAACTAGATTTTGAATATAAAATACATTAAAGATAAATTTTACATTTTTCAATGCATATATCAGCTATAAAACCAGCCCCAAAGCAAACTGCTTTTAAAAAAGAGATAACTTGTAATATTCAATCATTATGCTCAATCAGGATCATTAAACAGTATGAATCTATATTATGATTTTACTTGGTTATATACATTTTTACAATATTTTTTTATTTCAGAGAGTTTATTAAACATAATTTAAAAGTATACAAAAAAAAAATTAAAATATATATATAAAGTTATAAAAATATTATGAAAATAATTTTTCAACCGATTACACACCGCTGATCAAGCAGATCCATACCCACTGGGAATTGATTCAAGGGGGCTGGTAAGTTGCTTATACTTTGCTGTATAAGCACTCTGTTTACGCGGATGTCGTTCAAAAATTTAGCTGTTTCCAGCTCAAAATTCTGATCAGCTGTGCCAGCTTGAAGCTGGCTAAAAGATTTTTTAGAACCCCCCCCCCCCCCAAGGTGTATCATTTTTAGAATTGATTCTTAGATGATTTAAAAGCAATTAAAAAGAATTAAATTATTCATACATTCGTGAAAGAAATCAATATCTGTTTGAAAATTATTATAATTAAATTTGGCATTTTTTCATTTTAGTATGAACTTTCCTATTTCTATTTAATAGTATATTAGTAAATAGATACTATTATAATTCAATTTAGTTCTGTTTATTAATCATTATTTTAATTTGATATTGTTTTCAAAAATATAAAGTTGGGTCTATTGGCTTATAAAAGCGATTATTAAGGTTAGAATAGCGTAATGATAAAAAAGGTTTTTTTTTGACGTTACTGAGCTTGAGTCTGCACTTCGCTTAGCAGTAGCATTTCCATCATCTCTGCTGATAGAGAATATTGAGTTGTAAACATCTGAAGTGTTTATAGGAGAATTTGAACTGAAGCTCCCGTCTATATTATCAAGCTGATATTTTGATTTTAAGGCATCTAACTTCCCGTTGGAAACGCAATCCTTATCTGCTTGAATTTCGGCATTTTTTCTCGACTCTTCCTTATCGGGGTCATTTAAGCATCTATCAAAGCACCTCAGAAGTTCTTTGGACCAGGCACAAAGGCAGTTATAGTCGTCTTTGCTAAGACAAGTCGTTGCTTTCTTCGTATTCATGGTCTGTATGCATGTTTTAAACTGTTCTTCCTGCTCGCATGCAGAGTATACATTTGATAATAAAATAAATATAAGCGGTAATATAAATATAAATTTCATAATTTAAAATTGAAAATTTTTATCGATGAATTTTTAATATAGGCTTATAAATGTATAAATACTTATTAAAGAGAGAATATAAATTGATATTTTTGGCGTTTCTTTTTATTATTTTTTGGAAACTTGCCTTTATAATTATAAAACTATTTTAATAAATTTACGGCAAATCATTTCCTAAAATTATGAAAGCTAATTTTTTTATTTCTAATATGGTTTATCTTTATTATTTGATTGATTAATATTTTAATTGTTTAAAAAATAAGCTAATTCACACAAAGGGTGTTTTTAATTTAAAAAGTTATTTATATAGGTATTAAACTTATTTATTATTAGCTTAATAAGTGGGTGGATAATAATTAATAGTTGTAAAAAAATGTACATTGATAAAATAAAACAAAGCGCTTGAAAAGAATGCTACCATTTTTTTTTTGCTTAAATGAAAAGTGAGGTTAAACCAATGAATGAAATAGCTGCCAATGTCGAAAGAATGCTGTTTTTGTTGATTGAGCTATCTGAGCTCTTAGACTCAGAAATTGCCTTTTCGTTTTTGGAGTAGTTATTTGATCCTTGGCTAGAGCTGGCTTGTGGTGCACTATTACCTTTTACTGAAACATTGCTTCCTATTTTACCATCTTCAACTTGGTTATTGGTGTTAAGCTTATAGTCATCTGATACTCGAGTAGACTGTGGTGGGCTTTGGATAAATGCTTGCCCATCATCAATTTTGTCGTTATTACTGTTTTTATTATTTTTTGAAGAGTCTACATTTGTTGGTTTTGGATATCCACTACTAGTAGGAGCTTTAGCAGTAGCAGGTACTTGTGATTTTACTGCGGTTGCTTCAATAGCTTTTTTCAACGCATCGGCTTTTGAGCATGCTAAGGTTCTTTGCTGTATAACCAGTTTGTAGCTATCAACTTTTGTCAAATCCTCGCTACAAACGCTGTAGCAAGTAGCTATCTGATCGTACCAGTAGCATTGGCATGAGTAATCATTCATGTCACATCTTTGGTCCATCATTGTATTTTGGCGTTCAATACATTCATTAAATACAGGTTGGGCATCGCATGTAGTGTAAATGTTTGCAGCAGAAGCACTGAGAGCGAAAGTGAATACAGCAAGGAGTTTCATTTTATTTACTTTAGTTTTTTTTTCTTTTTCAAAATGTGGTTTGATTAGTACTTGATAAAACTATTTACAATGATTAATTTAGAAATGGAAATAATTGACTATTTATATGTTATTCTTGAAATTTGTAGTCAATTCTTATGATACTTTCCAATTTATAAAGTTTAGTATAATGGTCGAATAATATCTTGCGAAGAGAAAAAAAAAAGATATATTATATATTATCATTTATGCGAAATCAAATAATTTTTAGCTTTAATAATGTATAGTATAAGAAAACCTAGTGTATATTAAATTCTTAAGGAGAAAATTTATTAATTTAATTTAATAAATTAAACTCTGAAACATTTTGTAATATATTAAAACTTGAATTAATACGATATTAAATATGCACCGACAAATAGTAATTATTGATTAGCCCAGTATAACTCTAACAATTGGCCAACCTTCTTTTCTTTGAGTGTGCTATTGGTTTAGCTTATTTCTGAAAGCTACTCGTCAGCTATTATCTGTAAGCGCTATGTAATTTATCTCATTGAGGCGTAGGTATTTTACTGAAGCGATATGTTTTGATTTATTCATTACTGGTTATTCTGTATATTAATATTTACATTTTTTAAATATTTATTAGAAAAATTAGCTATAAAATAGAAATACAATTCTATCAAATCGAAAATATAAAAAATGGGTTTATTACTGGTAAATTTTATGGAGAATATGATAATAAGTTGTAATAGTGATAAATATATACTAGTTACCTTTATTGATTAATTTTCAATAATTACTTTAAAACATTATATACAATGTATAATAATTAAAGTAAATTGATAAATATTTTTAGAAATTAACATTTTTTCACAACTTAGCCTTTAATTTTTAACCAAGTTATTTCCTATTATGTCCTCTCCCGCATAAAATTTTTTAGATAAATCCATAGAAAAGCTTTAATTCTAATTATTCAATCTAAGCAAATAATAAGATAAGAAAAATCTATTTTTTTTAACATTAATATATCGCGATGACTTTTATTCAGTTCCAATCAACAAATAATATTTTAATACAATTTCTTGTTTGGGAACAACTAACTACTGCCTATTGGAAAGGGCGTTCAAGTTCCAGCTTTAATCAATCTCTTCAGCAGTTGTGACTGAACTAGTACTTATCTGTATAATACTGGTGGGCGAACATAAGTATAACTTTTTTTACTTGTGGATTAATGAATTCTTAAGCCATGTTCATGTTTTTATATTTCTTTTGTTAATAATACCTGGCTTTAAATCAAAACAATGCTATTATTAATCAGGTCCTGTACCTAGTTTCATGTTTTTTTAAATATTTTAAATTTGGTCAAAGTTGTTTTAATTTTCATATAGGTTAATTCAAAACATTATTTATGCTGTAGATAGGAGATTAAAATTTTATGTTTAGATTAGTTATCGAGTTTTTAAAGAGTCATTTAAAGAAGTTTTTCTAATTTTATTAATCCAAATGTATTAAAGACTTATCGTTACAAGTCTATAATTAAAGTTTATATGAATTATTTTTTAGCTAATAATTCAGATACATTTAGCATGCATTAAACTATGTGATTTATGAAGATATCTATTTTTAAAGATACGTAGGCAGCGAAATAAAATTATTAATAAAACAAAAGCAGATAGTACTCAACTTGAACCAAAAGTATAAGAGAATTCTTAGATTAAAAAACAAAAGCTTTTATTATTTCTATTTCTAATAATCTAAACTTTAAAACTTGTATTTGCAAATGAACGTTTATAATAGCCATAAGCAGTTTTATGTGATTTAGAACCGCTACCTTTATTAATTACTGGCCATCGAATTTTCCATAGGGTCAGTTCTTGGTGAAACTAATGACGTTAAACAGAAATAAAATACTTTAAACTGTAATCCAACACAAGTTCGTCTATTAGCTATTGTGAATTTGGATGAGTTGTTATACCAGGGATACCGAAATAACTACATAAAATGCAGCTCAGGCCTTTTAAAAGCAACCGATTAAAAAATGATGATATATGGACTAAGTTGATAAAAAAAGCAAATTTAGCAGCAGATAAAATATAAAAAGTATTTTACATGGTTAATAATTAAGTAATTTTATTCATTTAGTTATAAACAATATGCATATCTAAGAAAAATACAGACTTATAAACATAGATATAATTATTTACGCGCGGGGTTAAAATAAATATCCAAAATACAGTATAAACATTCTAATGACATGACTTGAATAGAAAAAAAATAGGGTATGGGTAATGATGAGTGAATCAAAGATGGGAAATACCAACATCTCAGTAAATATAAAAGTTAAAAAATAAGAGTGTAAAAAAAAAAAGTCTCTGGCTAATTTGCAGGCCATGCAAAACCAAAAGAGCTAGGTCTATTATTTCCGCTTGGATTAGAGTCAGAAAGGGGCAAGCTCGATAATGAGAAGGCATTAGAAAAGCTGTTATGGGCTTGTGATTTAGAAATTAGAAAAGACGAGTTATAATTTTCAGTCATCCAGCCTAGCTGCTGGCTAAATGCTAAGATTGGAGCTGAGAACATGTCAGTAATTCTGCATGAAACTGAAAACTCTGATAAGCTTTTTCCCCAGGAAGAGACCATATCTTGGCCAAGAACGTGGCCGTTCTCGATCCATTGAAAAGTTGCAGTAATAGCTCTTAACCAAGCGTTAGACATATATTTCAGTGAATCTGTTCTTATCTGGTTATATGAAGGGTTATCCCAAGTGGGCATTCTGCATACTATGCCAGTTGCATAGTTTAACAATTCAAACCATTCAGAAGGATGTGTAACAATTTGTGTAAAGGAGGGGTGGTGAGAGCCACCAGGAAGCTCAACGAGACCGCCTTGGCAGAAGTGATCTACATACATCACGATAGTGTTATGAAGCTCTTCAAGGGCGGGTTTTAGTCTATTATAAGTGTATTCGTTGTATACTGGGCCAGCCTTTGTGTAAGGAACAGAGTTTTGCATTATAGATTCCAATCTTTGAAGCTGTGAACAAGCAGAGGCGATGGTTGGGGTCGGAAGCGATTCTCTAAGATCTTTCTCTAAATGGCGATTCTTTTCTACTAGCTTAAGCAATACTATAAGTAAGTCCTTCTTTTCCAAAGGCTCTAAGAGTTTGTCCAAATTGATCCCTTGAGGGGAGGAGCTAGAAGTTTTTGATCTTTTTTTACTGGGGGATTTTTGTAAGCTAGGCATTTCGCTAGAATGATAATCCTGAGAAATCTCATAGACTGAAGAATTTTTTTCAGGAGAGAAAGAGCGATCAGAAGGAAAAAAGCTGGAAGTGTGGCGATTTATTTTCGAGGTACTTAATAGCTTGCGTTCAAATGATCTTTTTGGCTTTGAGATTTCGGGTGAATGATTGTTAGACATGTATTCATCTTCGAAACTCATTTTTCTTTTATTATCTATTAAAAGCAAAGAAAAAAAGTTTGATAAATAATGAACTAAGAATTTTATAGTTATAAAATTAAGAAAGTAAAATACCTTGTTTAGAGGAATCTAAAGAGATTGAGTTAGAAAACTGATTTTGTGGGGTGCTAAATGGATTACACGGATTTGCGAAACCAGATATTGGTGTCAGACCAGCACCCCATTTAGGGGCTAAAGAAGAGCCAAATCCATTAATAGAATTGGGGGTGTTTGATTTGCTAAAAGTAGAAATTTCGTTTATGGGATTTTGCATTTTTTTTAAAATGCAGGATAAAAGGGCAAATGATGTAAGCGAATATCGATTGGGAAGGGCAGATTTAACAGGGGACAAATACTTAGATGATCGGAACCGCTATATACTGATAAAAGTCTACTAGTAATACTATAATTATAATAAATGTAAAAAGTGAAGGTTTAAAATTATAGACATAAAATATTCATACTCTAAGAAGATATGAGGCTTGTGAAAAAGGATATTAGATAAATAACTATACTTTAAAAAAAGCTAAACTTATTAGAGGCAACTTTATTTTATAAAAATGAAAAAAAAAAATCTTTCATGCGTATCGCCCATAAAAAAAGAGCCAATATTCCCTTAGCATCTATTGGCTATTCATTCCATCTGTGACCTCAGTAGCCCCACCTGATACGCCAGATTCTAATACAGGTATTAAATGCGTATTACTGAATAGCTATTGGTCATAACTTCATTGGAGATTTCCTTCTCTGCCAATCCCTAGACAAACATGTATATTTATTACACGAATAGTATCTTAATCCACGCAATTTAAGCATCTGTGTTAATGGTGCAGCTATTGGATACTTATCTCTTTACGAATTATTTATAAACCCGAACTTTGGTTCCTCATCCAACTACAGAAAAAACATCAGGCTCTTATCCAACTAATAAAAAAACATTAGGTTCTTATCCAACTAATAAAAAAATATACAGGCTCTTCACCAACTATATACTATAATGTTTTGCTGCCAAAAATATGTAAGAAATAGAGTAAAATACGCCCAAGATTCTCAATCAGCTCTAAAAATTAAACAGAATTGGCTGATATCCACTGCCAAACACCGCTAAGAATGAAAAAAATATACTAAATATTATGTTGAAGGCCACTCACCACCTCAATAAATACTGTGGTATAAATTAATTTTTTACTAGATTGACTTAGTGTATAATCAGTATTTAGTGAGCTCGCCTTTGTAATTATCCACTACCCAATAAACTATAAGCCTTATTAAAACCATTTTTAATTTACACCCCAGTTCATACATTTACTTAAATCTCTGATACCTATTACTATTTACCTGTCTGGTGTTAAGACAGTTAAACTTAGTTTAAAATCATAATTGGATAAACCAATTTCCCCCTATTATTTATTGGGTATAGTATATTTCAAATCCAATAAATTTTTAATATTCCAGATTAGTATTTCTACCATCATATGGGATGTTCTTAGTGGAAGAGGTGCTTTTTTTTCAAGAAATTCTTTTTGCTTATTTTAATTAGGTAAAGATATTGGGTGTATCAGAAAACCTTCTGATGATAAACTCTAAAAAGGTTTAAAAACATAAGTAATGCTGCAAAGAAAAACTTGATAGGAAAAGCTCTGCACCTCGAAATAATCTCCCATATGGGGATTCTTAACGACGAAAACACTTTTATGTATAAAGTTACGCTTAATGAAAAATTGTATTTAATTAATATTTATTTGGTATCCAATAATAAAATCTGCTTTTTTTTAGCAAAGAATGCTTTTAAAATGAAATAAATAAATAGAAAAATCATATCTACTTTCAATTCAACTATAGTGTTTATAATTTTAATATATTCGTTCCAATAGCTTTAAGCTGCAAATAAGTGCTTTCTTAGTTCAGAATCACCCACACTACTTATCCCTTTCATGGGCCAACACTCATAACCCTTTCAGGGGCGGTTGGCTTTTTTTGAAATACAAAAATTATCCAATCAAACGGCAATATGACAAATTATATAAGATAATTTAATAAGTTATTGGCTAATAAAATAAATATATCCAATAACTATTAAATATCTTATGGCTTATCCAATTATGATTTTTTAATAATTTTAAGGGAGTTGGCCCCAGAAAAGGTCAAACTAATTTAAAAATCATAATTGGATTGATCAATTAATAATCATTTTTTATTGGCCACATTAATATAAATAGCCAATAAAAAATCACTATTCTTAACTGATTCATCAGTCCATCACTTGGTTTGATAATTTTGGTAGTTAAAAAGAAAACCGCCCTATTAAATTGCACCAAAAAGAGATAGGTTTTAATCTTTTAAAAAAGAAAAAAAATGTGCAGCCCAAATAAATTATTTATTTAGAAAACTATAGTTTATCTTCTTTTTTTTTTGCCAATCTGTAGATAGTGCCTTGCATGCTATTTTTATAGTTAAAAAGCCTTTAAAATAGCGAATTACCATGTATGAGGGCATTTAGCTCAAAATGGAGTAAAAATACAGGTTGGTTTCTCAAAGGCTTTACTGTAAATACTACATCAAATTTACTAATAAATAAATCGTTAAATACTCATAAGGAAATTTTTTTTTATAATTTTATAGATTTTAACAAACTATTTAATTTGGTTTACTGGTAGATAATGCTTTTTTTTTTATTATGATAATATCTTTAAACTGAATATTTAAAAACTCCACTTTTTTAGAGTTTTTTATCGATATAGATATGAAAAAAACTCACTACATTTTCCACGGTGTTAAAATAATAGTAATAAATTACAGCTATCAACTATTTTGGTATAATTATTAATGCTATAAGTTTAAAATTTTGTACTATAACATTTAATCTTTTTATATGATATGATTTAAGTAAAATAATATATGTATTAACGTATTACTAAACCCGTTTTTATATAGAAATTTGTGAAATGTGTAATGATAGCAACTTGTAGTAAGTATAAAATAAACTTTAATTTTCATACTTCCTAGCAACAGCTGAACGCTAAAATCTTGAATGCTAAAAAGACGATTATCTGAGTATCTAATATTGTGATTTCATTGGGCAATCTTTTTATCATTTTGGTATATCCTTTTCACGGGTAATATACTATTTTTGATCTACCAAATATAGCCAACAGCCTTCAAAAAAAATATAGAAATCTCACAGAATGTATGAATTTTGAATTTTGCACCACAAATGTCAACTTTTATATTATTATAACATTTTTGTAATTATTCACTGAAAATTATATTATTTTAAATTTCTAATAATGTAAAAACAAACTATTAGCGTATTTAGTAGTTATAAAATCAAATCTTATACCCTGGTTTGATAATAATTTTATATTATTATTTTTCATTTAAATTTTATTGTACATAAGCCAATAAATCGTTTGAGTTCGCTATTTTTAAAAAAATTTAAAAACTCATTCAGATAAATAGAATAGAAAAGCGACTTTAAATAAAAAAAATAGTTAAAGCATTATACCATTTTTCTCAATATATATTCAAATTTTCAAAGTATTCAAGTATACTTTTAGCTCTCAAAGATTTTTATTTATAGTCAATAATGATAAATAACTGCTCAAATATCTTATAACAAAATGTTTGAATATAATTATGCGAATATATTGAACGCATCTTATTAAAAAATTATTTTGCTACACTAAAATTCGCTTGGGATAATACACTTGATAGATCTTGCATTTATTTAGATGTGATAATGATATGCATTTCTTTAATTTAGGGGTCAAGACCTGGATAAAAGACTATCATTACTAAAATTGTTAGATATTAAAAAAAATATTCGCTATCCTTTAGAAATTATATATATATAATAATATATCAAGCAAATATACAACGTGGATTTTTATTTTTTGCATTTGATCCTAATCAGATTTAAGGATCTTCTTTGAGTACTTACATTACACACTTTTTAAGTTTTAATTCAACAGCTACCTCTTGGTATTAGAGACCAAAATTGATAATTTATTTATATCTATTAGATTTACAATCATAATTATTATATAAATCTTTAAAAGCTGTTTTTTACAACTAAAAAATTAAGCAAAACTGATAATTTTTTGGGGTGGGGGGAATCTATTTTTATTAAAAAAAAACAGATAAAAATACTATTGGATATTAAATTATATTATAAAATAAATTAATTATGGTATTATATATTATTGAATTCAGTTCTGTATAGCTTTTTTTTTTGTTTTTTTCAAATTTCATGTATTGATTATAACCACGGTTACTCATAGGTCGGAGATCACTTCTTTTTTATGTCAAATTTTGTATTCTGAGTGAGACGGTACATTAGTTAGTTTTATCAATCCTCATCCTTTATACTATATCTATTTTACGCTAAAATTACTTGAACTTTGATTTTCCATCTATAAACTCATAGAATTTGTATTCTGGCTAGACACATTTAATTTTCTATTTGCCATTCTTACATCCCTAGCTATTTATTCTTTTAGACCTCCAACCCACAATGAGACCATGTAGTTGTGATCCAGATGAACATTTTTTTAATTCGATTCGATTCTTTTTTTTATAGATTCTACATACTGCAAAGACGTGGAAGACAACATATAAATATTTATACACACATTTACTTTATATAAATAATTTATTTGACATTAATTTCTAACTCAACAAACACCAGTAATTCAATATACAACCAATCTTTACTATATTTATTAACGAACAGTAAAATAAAAAATCGCCGAGAAAAAAAATGTCATCAATTAACAGCGAATAAAAACAAAGGTGCCATAATAAGAAAAAAGTTGACATATTGATATGCAACATTCAAAAATCTGACACTATGTGAGTTATCTCATAAAAATAACATAATTCCTAGGTTCATACAATTATTGCTTTGTAGTAGAAAAACTTTAATTAATAAAATTTCTTATAAATCATAGCCGACTCAAAATATTATTCTTATATATAGAATGATATACATTAATGTGACATACGATACTTTTAGTGATCAATTGATAATGGATGACAAAAAAAGTTGCGTCAGCCGGGAGTCGAACCCGGGCCAATTGCTTGGGAAGCAACTATTCTACCGCTATACTACTAACGCAAACGCTCCCACCTAGGCTTGAACTAGGAACCTCCTGATTAACAGTCAGACGCGCTAACCAATTGCGCCATGGAAGCTGGTTACGAAAATATTTCTTGTAAATTTGATAATTACACTTTTTATTTTAGGAAAGTATGATTGGGTTTGCAATGTAATACCTAATTTTTTTTATGTAAGAGTAAAATTGGTTTTGTTTTATTCATTGTATTTATTGGCCGCACAACCTTTTAGTCTAAAAAATATATCTATTCAATTTAATTTAATGTAATTTAGGAGAAATTTTTTAGAAATAAATTAATCCTTTCACGGATGGTAGACTGTTTTTGATATGCCAAATGTATCCAACTATATTCATTATTAGTATTTTATTTCGAAGATTTATTCACATATTGGATAATTTTATTATATCAACAAATAATAAATTTAATTATAAATAATAGACGAATCGATGAATTCGTTTTTTTTTTTTTGAGAGAGAGAGTGTGTGTGTGTTGGACGGGAAAGGGTTAATTAGCGAAAAAGTTGCATAGTAAAAAATCATAAATTTATTTTAGCAAACAAAAAATCTTTACCCTTTTTCGTCCAACTCCCAGTATAAAAACAATAACATTTATTATTCAGCAAATTAATAGAAAATTTATTTATACTTAAAGAAAATTCAATACACTTAAGAGATTTGGGGTTTTATTATTTTTATTTAGCTCTTTCCCGTCCAAAAATATTTGCAATTTGAAAAAGTAAGATCCTCTTGTTCGGTATAATAATACATAATAATACTGGAATTATTTTATAAGATTTATGTAAATTTCATCCAATAATGTGAACAATGTTGAAATATAAAAAAAAAGTTTTCCAGAACCTTGACAAGCCTTAACAAAACCTAAAACTATCAAAAAATACAATGATGATAATAATCTTTATATTCAAAACGCATATTTATTATTTTCTATAGTTCAGGCTGAATTTACTTTAAATTCTTTCTGTGCTAATAATTCTTACGAAGGGCTATAAATAAATAATTTTTTATAATACCTATATAAATTATATTTGACTAGATTAGATATTTAAATACACGTATTCTTGATCTCAAACATTAATAATAAAAATATCTAACCAAGATACAAATGTCACCATTCACAAAAAAAGTAGTGAAAATATAATATCATGATAATATTACTTATAATAATAAAAATTTTAATTTAACCAGATAATCACTATACAAAGGTTATTTAGCCTATTTAATGAATATATTAACGGGCTTTTATTTATGAAAAAAACATTTTTTAATTCTATTTAACTCTAGATAGTAATAAATATTATATTTATTTATTCGTAGTAAAAATTATATCGAGATATCATATGAAACTAAAAATAATCAAAATATGTAAATATTAAAAATTCATCAATAGGCGTTAATTCGATTAATTGCTTATAATTTAATATTTTTAAGCATTGTTTGAAAAAATATAAAGCTTAACAAATTATCCATATTTATTACTATTTGATTCTATATTGACTCGTAATCACCTGTAATTATTGAAATAATCAACGAATAATAACGCATTTAAAAGTAACATATATTATAGTTTGATTAAAGTAAAAAAAAAATAATAAAAGTTTTTTATGGAATTAATATATTAATTTTTTTTTTAATAATTATTAAGAAATAAAAATAATATATGAATATGAATATCTAGTAATTAAACAAAATTTAAAAGTGGAAGATTGTAATCTGTGATAATATATTAAACTGATAGATTATAATTGATAAAAATTATAAACTAAAACATGGAATAAGAAAAAATTAAAACACCAAAAAATAAAAAAGCATGTTAACAGTTTTATAACTAATGGTAGCAGCGGAAAAATGTGTACCTTTGAACGCTAAAGGCCCAAAAAAATTGGTACAGTGTATAGAGCTGTAAAATTGTAGGTATATTTGTATTTGCAATTGTTCTAAATATTTTTTTTATTTATATAATTTTGCCAATGGAAATGACGAAAAACAGTCTACTTTTCAACTGGAAAGGTTCAAAAATCGAGCATATTTTATAATATTGTAGACTTGTAGCGTTCTTATAACTGTGTTTGTTACTAATTATAGTTTTTTTCTATATATGTTACCAATTTAAATGACGAAAAACAGTATAAGCTTGCCATAAAAGGACCTAAAAATGGGAAAAGTGTATTACAGTAAATAAAACACAGTAAATATATTATTAATATTGCTACTAATTTTTTTTATTTTTCACTTTTGCCGGTCAATGGAAATTTCATAAAAAACTGTCTGCTTTTGCGCAGAAAAGGCCCAAAAAATAGGCAAAGCGAAAATTTTATATTATTTTTTATAACATAGTTGATGGTAATTATATATATATTAGTGTATATTTTTATTTATATAATATTTTTGGTATTTCGATAAATTTTTATAAATGTATATTTACTTTGTATAAATTTTTTACATCCCAGTTTTATACAAAAAAATTTCTAGTCTGACTTATTTTTCTTGGAAACCATTTGGGGGGGAGGGGTTTGAAATTCAAAGCTCAATCATCATACTTTCTATTTTTTTGCTTTATTTTAAACGTTTTAATTGAGCTGGTTAGATCGCTATTTGTAACAGTTTGTAATGGTAAAAAAAACAAAAAATTTCTGGAGAATAAAATAAATTATCAAAAAAGCGAATTGATATTGGTAGACTATTTTTGGCCTTCTGAACAGGAACGCTAATTTTAGAAAAAAGATATTTTTGATCGATCGCCTTGGAAATATTTAACGCAGCTGAAGATATTTGGTAGATCAATAAAAGAGACGGTCATAAAAGAGTTAAATGAACCTATAAATAGAAAAATTGAAATAACTTTCGGTCCAGAAAACTATATATTTAATTTTTATCATACGAAACAATGAGATCGAGCTATATAAAATATTTTTTAGTTAAAAATCTTCCTTTATATTTCAGCTAGCCTTAGATATTCGCTAAATTTTAATGTCTGATAAATTTTTACTTTAAAATTATTCATAAAAATAATATAATTATATATTTTTTTAATTTTATATATATTTATTTTTTAGTGAAGTACACTAAAAATAAATAATACATCTAATAAAAAAAGGAAATGAATATCAATTTTAGAAAAAATATAAGCTTTATTTATGATTTAGAGTGAAAATAATGAATCGTAGATATCAAAAAATAAAAGAATAAATTTAATTTCTGTGAGATAAATAATTTAAAACTCTGAAAAAATAGAATTTAGGTAACATTTTGTCTAAAAGTTGCAATATAAAATCTTTTTATCATAGAAATGAATCCATTTCTAGCATTTAAAAATAATTAAAAGAGTGTTTATATATATAATTAAGAAATAAATGTAAAAATACAACTGCTGCTATGAAAAAAATGTGCTTTCAGTATTATAAGAGATAAAAGAGAATTTTTCGGGAGACAAAAATATCAATATTGTAGCTAGTAGTGGATTTGTTGATAATTTTAAGCGCTGAGAGGGATTTCATTGTATAAAATTTATAGGCGAGCTCACAGACGGATAGTAATATTGCTGCTAGAGATTTTCTGAATGAGTTGAATAAAATTAAATCAGAATGAGGCTATCTGCAATTTCAGGTAGCATTTTAGTACTTTATTTAATATAACCAAACTAAATTAAATTCGTCTGGCATTAAAGATATTTAACATTGACTAAACTTCTCTATATTAAAAAATAATACTGTTATGCACAGAATCACTATAATGTTTCATGAAAAATTATGGAATACAACGAATTATCATGGAACATTTTGGAATACAATGAAACATCATGGACCATTTTGGAATACAATGGAATTTTATCCATAGATTATTTCCAGTCGCTTCTAGAACATTCTATAATATTCCACAAGCTATTATTTGAAAATTATTAATTCTTTTATAATTATCTTTATTAAATAATATCATTTATATTTTACTTCAAAAGTATAAAAGTGTAACCTTTTTCTATCTTTCAGAAAAATCTAAGTGTATTATTTATTCTAAAATATTTATATCACTAAATATATATTATCCCTATAATATTAAATAAGTAACACTATCTTAGTCTTTGTCTTTTTTCAGTTTCAGTCCAACCATAGCCCTATCTTTACTCCTCCCTTCGTGCCTAACAAGTGCCTAAAAGAAGATTTGCTTCTATATATCAAAATTTAAGCCAATGAAAGAAAATTTAACGCTATAACTAGGAAAAAATTGACTGGAGGGTGTAAACTATTAACAATTATAATCTATCTATTATAAAAATCCTAAATTTTTAAAAGGATCAATAAAAACGATCTTAAAATTATTTTGAGATCATCAAAAAAGGATAAATGAAAAGATATATATTTAGTCAATATTTTATAAATAAACTTACGAATTGAAAAGCTATTTAAAAAGAATGAAAATTGATTTTAAAAAATTAATACTAATGAATAATAAATCGTTTCACTCGATTTTTTTTTCAATTCTAGTAAATGGAATAAAATTTTTGTTCATTCCTCCAAACAAAACTCCTTGATTCAGCCTATGAACCATGGTGCGATCTTTAAAATTAAACAATAACAAATTAAATAGATATTTAAAAAACTAAATTATACTGTATTTATATAATCTAATACAGTATCAGATTTTTGGATGAAATTTATTATAAAGATTTTCATAGAAATAACATCTTAATCATTGGATCTTAATTCAATATCGTGTTTAAATGAGCTCTCGAAAAAATATTTCCATAGTTAGATGATTGCAGTTAATTACTATAAAAAAAAAAATTTAAAAATTGTCTGTCTAAATATTGGAACATGCATAAGATACAATAATTTATCTTTCGAAAAAAAAAAAAGATAGTCTTTCAGTGGGATATAGTGGTTGACATTTAAAGTTTTGATATATATTAAGAAAGATAATAAAACGATTAAAATTGCTCAATTTCTAATAATAATGAATATAATAGCTTCTAAAATTATATCAATATAGTTTCTGGATTTGATAAAGGTGTTGAAATTATAGAAAATTGTTTAGATATTTTGAATAAGCATACTAATAATACGCAAAGTGCTTTAAGTTTTAATATAAAATTTTTTTGAGCGCTTCATCCATTTCAGGATATTATACTAAGTTAAAAAAAATCACATTCTTAAAATTTTTCAAATATGAAATAAAATATTCACGGTACTTAATTAAATATTATATGATTTTTTATCTTATCTTTCATTGAAAATAAAATTACAGGTTATTAGATATGTTTCATATAATAATTAAAAATGAAATTTTTGATACAACAAATTATGATTACACATAACTCTATTAAAGTATTTTAATCGAGCTACTATCTTACATAGTTTCCAAAAATAAAAAACCATCATCTATGAAGTAACTAATCTTACGTTTTATATTGATCATACTAATCTAAAAAGAAAAATATATAGTACTTCACATGTTAATTTATTATCAAAATATAATAAGCGTTGGTTTTTTTCCACCTTTATTACTAATATATTACGTATTATTGTTTTGGGTTTAAATCGAATAAATTTAGTGATTTTTGATAAATACTGAATGTCAATGTCTTGGGATTTTGTAATGTGGCAAATTTACGAAAATGTAATTAAAGCCAACAAAAAATGTATATAGGAGTTTTTAATATTTTAACTTATAAAATTAATGGTAAAAATTTTTTTATTTATATATTTAATAAATAATAAATAATATAACTAAAAAGAAATTTAATCTCGTAAAAATCTTTTCTTTTATACATCAGATCTTGCCATAAAAAAGTGAGCCTGAAATCAGCTTTGATTTTTTTGAATGATCCGTATTTTTAAAAATATGATTTCCTCTTTTTTCGCGATTTCGTTGCTATTGTGAGCCCGTTATAATATTTTTTATTTAATTAGTTTAAAATTCTTTTTATTCGCGAAATTTTATGTCGAAAAAATTATTTGATAACAAATTTATATAATTATGATGTAATCTGTGCATAAATTGAACCTTGTGAATCGCAAACCTTGCCATTAGTGATGATTTTTTTAAAAGTTCTCTAAAATAACGTGAGTTGCCTATGTTTATTTTTTATATTTCAAATATTAACCCTTTCAGGAGCGGTTGGTCTTTTTTGAAATACCATTACTATTCAACCAAACGAAAAGCTAATAAAATAATATAAAGTCTTAATATTTTATTGGATACTTTTTTCAATGTATTGAATAAAAAATAGCTTTTTTTTTGTATATCCAATTACGATTTTTAAATATTTTAAATAAATTTAATAGTGATATACCCGGAAAGGGCTATATTGTGGATTCGATATACCTTTAATTTGAAATAAGTCTTTTAAATATTAAAATGATGAGATTTTTGGATTTAAATCTAGTCTTGATAAGAAAATATATTTAAAATGGTAATTAAAGCAATTATTAGTAGATTTAGAGAGCTAATGGTTAAAAATTATTACAAAAATTCGCATCAAGATGTTTTAGAACCAAAAATTTTCATTTATTAAAACCATATTTAAAAAACAAACTAGTATTATTTAGTCATCTATAATGATATTATTTAAGCAAAATAAAAATATTTTTTTGATATCGATTATGTTATTGAATATCTATTAGCTTAATTTATTATCGCTATAAATCTATTGCTAGTATTATTGATCATAAATTTGCACATTATTTATTTGTTCTCTATCTCATTCTGAAACCTATATTATTAGTCTTATTTATAATCGGAGGGGGGGGGGTTTAAAACTGGAATTTATATTTCTACTATTAAGAGATGATAACTAATATAGAATATTGAAACCATTGATTATTAAATAAAACCAATTAAAAGGTAATGAATAGTTACGAAAGGGATTAAATTATATACTTTTTATCTGAAGGTAAAATTTTTTGTTTAAGTATTGTAAAATTTGAGCTATATTTATTGCCAAGTTTATTTTCATCTAGTATTAGTGTTTTTTTACATGATTTATGATGGCTTAATTGAACTAAAAATTTTCAATGTAAATGAATTTATTTTTCGGAAGCTCATTATTGTAAGAATAAATTCTTAAATATTAGTTATATAATAAAAAATTATATTTTATCAGATTACTATAATTAATAATCAATTAATACGAGTTAATTTATATTAATTTATGAATTTTGTATTATGATATCTATTTTCTTCATAAAATTAAACGAAAACTAATATCCTAAGTAAATAAAAAAATATCTTCATTGGCCACTGTATTAGATTAAGTCATCATCATATTAATATGAATATTTATACCTAGTCATAAAATTATCAAATACTCTTTTTTTTATTAAATAAAAATCATTATTTTCAATTTATAAGGTGAATATAGTAAAATATATTACTAAAAAAGCTCAAAACTCGCTTAAATTCCAAAATTAAAAATATTTTAATTAAAGAATTCTATATTAAGTTATGATAAAAATATAAAATTTTATTATTTTGACTCAAAAATATCTAATGTAGTCGAATAAAATAAAAATCTATGTATTTGAATATGTATGTTGTAAATAAAAAAATTCCAAAACACAGAAATTTAAAATTCTATACATTTTTTAATAGCCTATTTATAAACCAAATTATTAAAACCTGAAAAAATATAATAACCAGTTTTATTATATACATGTGAGCTATATCGCATTTAAATAATTTATAAAATTGTGATTTCTTTCTATTTCTATTTATATATCACATATTCTATTATGTAAATCATACTCTCCAGTTCTTAAAGCGGAAATTTCGGCGAGAGATACAATTTCTGGGATAAATTGAGTCTAGGATCCATAGAACTATTTTCCGAGACAATTTTTGGCACCATTTTGTGTGAAATTATTGATTTTTTATAGGTTTTAGTAGAATTTTTAGCTTAGCTTTTAAAAAAAGTAGATCAAATTTTAAAAGCTTAATCATAATCAAAGATTGATTTACGGTTTTCAAAAAATGTTATTTAAAATATAAATTGTTATTGTTTATTTTATTCTTTTATTTAGTTAATTCAAATTAATATAATTCATTTTTAGATTATATTTCTTAAATTTCAGTATATATGTTTATAAATAAATTCGAAATTATCAAAATAATTTTTCTCGAGTCACTATTTATAATATTCCTAGTTTTTATCTGTTTTGCGAGTGTATTATGATAGTAGTTCTATATAGGATTAAATTTTAGCTTACTATTGAATTTTGACTCAAAATTATGATCCGATTTTATTTTATTTTTTGTTTTGGTATTTATCAGCTATAATTTTATTTATTAAAATCGAATATATTACAGCTAGATTATAAAATTGCACAATTTTTGTTTTATTTTATTTTGATTTATCTAATTGAACACTTAGAATTTTATATCTTTATATTAAATTATTATTTATTATTTATTATTATAATTATTATTAGTAAATATTTAAAACTGATCAATTTTAAAAAGATTTTATTCTGAAAAATAAATATCTGAATATTAATGAAGGTTAATCTCTTTTTACAAAGATGTATAATATCGAATAGCTAATTTTTTACTACCTTTAGTTTAATACTAGGAATAAAATGTTAAATTTCTTTGTTTCGAGTCATTTATCATAAAGAAAGTACATAAAAATTTTTTTTTTGTTTTGCTTCATATATAAAAGTTTTTGGGATAATAATGGCAATTAAACGTTAAAAAAAATGATATCCGTTGATCGATAATTCAATTTTATAATCAGATATCCATAAGAGGATTGTTGAATTTATCAATATTATTAATGAAAAACGGCAATTAAAACCAATTTAAACCAAAACACGTCCAATCTTTGAAGTTAACTGATAATTTAGTCTTAGTACTGTTGTAGGGGGACCTCACGCGATTACTACGTGACTTTGGCCACTTTAATTCAAGCAATGTTCATAGAATACACAGAAGATAAACTAAAAAATGATTAAATAAATTTATTAGAATAATTTTTTATAATTAAACTGTTTTTTATTTATATAAATCCGAGAATAAAAAAACGAAATAAGAAAGATAAAAATATTCAAGGTCAGTTCGACATATGTAAGTAGTATCTCAAATACTATTTAATTGTTTAAAAAATCATTATAAAATAAATTTTTAAAGAAAAAGTTTTCAAATTTGAATTATGGTTAAAAAATTATAAAATTTTATCTTATAATTATTTTTTTGATAATTTAAACTCTTAAATTCAAATAAAAATCAGTATAATAGAGTTGGAAAATATTGAATATAAAGCTATATGAAAATTTTAGATTTTTATACGGGATTATTTATATATACAGACTCACTAAATCGACAAAAGAATATACCAATTATCTTATTAGATCTATTATTTTTATATTAAAAGTAGCTAAAATTTTTGAATTTTTTAGTCGCAAAAATAAAAATCAAGTTTAATAAATAATATTTTAATGTAACGGATATTTTTTCAATCTCAAAAAATTTCGATATGATGAAATAGTAATATTTTTTAAAAAGAAAAATTGTTATAGTTATAATTTGAAATAATATCCCAGTTTTAATAAAAAAAATTTTTGTATTTAATTTTGATTCATTTTATTTATTAATAGTTCTAATATATTTAAAATGGTTTTTTATATGTTGCGCTAATCCTTTTATTCAATAAAATTATATTTTTTAAAAAATTACCATTTTAAAATATTTCAATAGTATTAACTTTTGGAAATGAGTTCCAATATTTGAATATAATTAACACACTTTATATATCAATCATAATTAGATAAAAATAATATTACTTAATTTTTTTTATTTTATTATAGAAGTTTTTTCGTTAAATCTGATTGTTTTTTTTAATTATTCAACTAATCTTAATATTATCTCATTAATATTTAAATCAAGTCATTATATAGTACGATTTTAATCCGACTTACAAATAATTACCTACTAGCTATTATCTAAATAAAATTAATTTTAAAAAGTCGGCTCAAACTCCGAGAATAAGACTTTAATTTTCTTTTTACATTAGAAATAATTTCTAATACAATATAATAACCACATAACTCGAAATATACTCTAAAATTTCTCATTTTTATGTCATATATGAGAGATTATTTTTAAGAGCGGAACTTTTACTATAAAATTTTTCCTTTCTTTTTTACTTCAAAGAGCTATTTTACAAATTATAGAAATGTTATTGGCCATTCTTAATAATTTATAACCAATGATTTTAGTATATAAAATCTATTGAAGCTTTTTTTCACAAATGATTAATTTATACTTAACACTAGAAATAACTCTAAACCAGTAGGTCTAGACTTTAATAATCCAGATATCTGATTAATTTATGCATTAAAATTCTTCAAATACCTAAATCTTAAGCTTTTAACTTAAAATATATCTTCAAGTCAATACTAAAACCATGTATAATTTTCGTGTATAAGTGTATTTACCCTGAGTACATCTAGATTTTAGGACTGATTAAAATGTCCGTTTTTAATCAGATTAACTTTTAAATATAAATAATAAATAATAAATAATAAAT
>LSSN01001402.1:0-17670 GCA_001970855.1 Smittium culicis
TACATTTTCAAGTAGCGAAAATCTTGGTAATTCAACATCTAGAAAAAATGGCGGTCTATCACATGACAAATCACAGGTATCAACACGCAATAGCAGCAGTGTAAATGTTACAAATGTTTTAAATTTTAATTCTTTAGAATCTAGAAAAAAATCACTATTTTTCGCAAAATCTGGAATTCACGACTATGGCCTTTTTACTCGCGAGAACATATACGCAGGCGAGTTTGTTATTGAATACATTGGTGAAATCATAAGATCAAGCCTAGCTGATTTGCGTGAGCATCGCTACCATACCGAATATGGGCTGCCTTCGGACTGCTGCTATCTGTTTAGAATTGATAATGAAACCGTAATTGACGCTACGTTAACCGGTAACATTGCTCGCTTTGTCAACCACTCATGCGATCCTAACTGTATCGCGAAAGTAATTGTCGCCGATGGTTCAAAAAGAATAGGCATTTATGCTAAAACAGATATTGGGATTGGTGATGAAATTACTTATGACTATAAATTTAGTGTTGAAGATAGCGAGGATAAGATTCCATGTCTATGCGGAGCGGCAGCTTGTAGAGGATACTTAAATTAGACTTATTTAATTAAAATTTAATTTCGGAAACCTCAAATTAGTGAATTTTTTCTTTACTTTTATTCATTTCTGCTATTAACTAAAAGAAATATTGGTACACTTAAAAATTCTTCACTATCTACTAATTAGAAATTTATTTTACTTTATGTATAGAATTTAATTTGATAAAAAAAAAAACATTCAGTATCTCGTTTTATACTTTTTCTAATACTATAAAAGTTATTATAAATCATTTTTAAATATTTTTGTTTATACTTTTAATATTCCTCAATATATATTAGCTTTTTATTAGATGTACCTAGGTTTATATGAATTTTTGAATAGTCTCTTAAGTCAAAATCGTTATTAGAAACACTTTTATCGCTTATTATAAAAAAAAAATTGATTAATATTTATCCTAAAAGAAAACATAAAATGACGCATCACTAATTTCAGTTACCAAAAAAAAAAAAACAAGAAAATGCTATTTATAGCTAATTTTGCGATGTCACAAGAAAAAGATCGTAATATATGCTTGTATGTATTCATGGAAATTTGAAAATTTTTTTATGAGAGCTGAGGGAAAAAGGTGGAGGGCGGAAATAATACCGAATAATAACCAAGATTTCACCTAAAATTTGTAATTGGTTATCCTTTTTTTTTTTTTTTGCCTCAGAGTTTATTAAAAATTATCTAAAAGTATACAATAAACTAGTGAAAGATATTTAAAGAGCTAAAAAAATATTGTAAAAATAATTTCACAACAGACCATCCTCCGCCACTCTAGCAGCTTCATACCCACTGGGCATCGGTTTAAGGGGACTGGTGATTCACTAATATTTTCATACTGGTTCATCCAAGATTTAATTTTGCTAAAACTAAGAAATCCAAAACGTTTTGATTAGCACTATATTTCCTCATATTTTTTTTAATTAATTCAAATAAAAAAAGCTTTACTAATATTTTTCGAGTAGGTAATCAAATATCAATAACAATAGTTATAAAGTATTTATCGTAAATATTTTCAATATTTTATTTAGATTACTATTAATTGAAGATACTTATTTATTATTCAAAAATCCATTGATGTATACTATATACAATTTATAATACATTAACTATACCAGATACAATTACAAAATATCTAATAGCTTATTATTTTTATATATATTTATCAAAATTCTGTAGCCTTAAAAAAAGGAATTAAACTTTATCTCTAGATTACTACTTTATAAAATATTAGAAATGAAATGATAATCAAATTTTTGTGCTACATTCCAGTAATAGTTATTATATTTTCTAACATATTTAACTTTTAGAAAAATTTAATCTAGCTATTTATACGAAAGTAGTGAATTTGTAAATTGAAACTTATTGTGAAATAAATAAATAGTTAATTACAAATGTGAAAAATGGGTATAGTAATATTCATGAAGCTAAGGTCGAAAAAAAATATCTAAAAATAAAATAATTATTAAATTAGGATTGCTATAGGATTTATTGTATTTACTTATTTACCAATAAATCTTTATAAATTTGAGGATACAGAGTTCTCTAGAGTTATATCAAATACGCTCTATTTGATTCATTGTTATCGAATATGGACATAATTTTTGATTTCCTTGTTTTGAATCTATTTAAAAAAAAAATCCAAGTTAAAAAAATCTGAAATTATAGGTGTAATAAAAGATAAATTAAATGATAATTAAGCTAAATATTACATTGATGAGTCTATTCCTAAAGTTTTGTTTATTGCTCTTTGAGTTTCTATTATTGTCAATGACAACAGGGTTGGTAGGTAGTCCACATTGACTATTGAATCATCAAAAATGGGGCCAGAACTCTAAATAAATAATAAATTATAGTTACAGGCCGGAAGAGATATCAGGGTAGAAATAAAGCTGAAAAATAGAATAAGTATTAAATAATTTTTTAAAAAATATATAGTTACCAAAAGCAAATAATCTGTATCTGATTGGCTTGTACTGTAAATAATTTTCTTGATATGCACTAACGATCCGTTCACATTATTTATGGGTGAAATTATGTAGAATACCCATAGCGGGTAGGAGCCTTCGATTGAATCGATATCATAGTCATAATCTTCATTCCATAAGCTATTATCTAGAGAAAAGCTATTAGTCGTTGCAACACTATACGAGTCCACATCAAATTTATTAGGTGTTGACTTCAAGCCCATAATATTTTCGAAATGCTTGTCTACCTTTTTAATTCCAGTTATTCCCTCGCTCTGTAGCCGGAGAGAAAAGTGTAAGAGATCCATTGATTGGTGATTATCGCTAGTAGAATAGAAAATAAACTGGCTGGCGCCAAGTTCAGCAGCTGTTTCAATAGGTAAGAACTTGAGACTATACCCAAGCGACTTTGGCAGTGTAAACTCTCTTTGTCCAACTTTAAGAGCTGAGTCTTTGTTGTCAATAGAAAAAGTATTTAGTTTATTGACTAAACTGAGATAGCTGGTTATTTTTTCTTCAGACTCTTCGTTCTGTAGATTTAATAAGTGTAATCCTGCTTTGATTTCTAAAAACGGAGCTAAAGTTTTCAAATCTTCCACTCTGAACCTAGACTCCAGGTCCACGTTCAACTTGTATGCTGCTTGGTCTGCCAAGAATATTGGTAGCCTATACAAGTTCATCTTTCCTTGCTGGTTAGCCTCAAGATTCTTACCAATCGATTCAAACTCTGTCAAATGACTGAGATTAAACTTATCTTTAAGCTTTTCAGACTTTTCTGAAATCTGTGCCATGAAGTTATTTATGAATTTGACATCATTAATGTAGCTAGCACTTAATGAATCTATATAATTTTCCATGTTTTCGTTTTTATTTATTTGTGCATATTTTGCTCTATCCTGAAGGCTGCCATATCTATTGTAGTGATTTTTAATTGAAAGCGATGACTCATTTGTTGGTTGTCGTGAAGATCTTTTACCGTCTTTCTTTATGGGAGATTTGGTAAAAATCTCAGGGCTCGTAAGAGATTTGTTCATTCCCGAGAGCTCGTTTGTATTACTGAGCTTACTATTATTATAATAGGACGAATTATTTTCTTGACCAGGCATATCCATCTGGCTGCTATCAATTAGCTGAGATGAGCTATTAACCATTGCAGATCTCTGAAGCTTATTTATCAACTCTGACTCAAATATTGATTCTAAGTAACTGTCGTCATTGTACGAGTGGGGAATATTTATATTGTAAGGATGGGATCCATATGGGCTATGGATTTCAATAGAAAACTCGTTATCGTTAATCTTGGCGACCCTAAGAAGCGTTGAAGATTCTTTGTAATAAAAGTACTCAACAGGTGAAAGCTTCTGGCCATAACTGTAGTTTGAAATTCTACCACCACTATCACTTTCAAACGGATCTATTACCCCTTGAATAAGCTTATCCTTTGATGGCCAAAGGCTGTCTAATGAGTATCCTAAATATGCTTGGTTCAAAAAATTCGCAAACTCAATAACAGTTCTATATAAATTAAAAACAACTCTCTGAGAGATATTAGTATTTGCAAACATGTTTTCGAAATCCACATTAGCATCAATATGCGAGTTTTCAACAAATTTGTTGATATAATAAGATAGAGGTTTTTCTTCAATAACCTCCTCAATTATAGATGGTTCTTTAGCACGAGGTTTAGAAGTCCCGAAGTCACTTAAATGTGTATCAGCAATTTTAAGAGCATCGCCGACCATTCGCTTAGCCATTTTAACTCTGCTAGAGTTGAAAAAGCTTTTCTTTTTTGAGTTTGAAGGTGCTTCCAGAGATTTTACGGTACTTTCTTTAGTGTCAGTTTTTCTTAAGGGTATCTCAGGCATAGGCGGAACCTGTGGTAAAGCTTGAGTGTTAATATTAGACGACATAGACTGCGAATTTAACTCAGCAGAGCTGGTAAAAGAGTTGGAAAACATAATACTTTCTGAATTTTCGATCGCATTAGACTCGAATTTAGGAATTATTTGGTTTTGAGATGGTTTGAACAAATTTGGGTTCTTGTTCAACTTGATCAGAGTATTAATATTCATTGAAGTTTTCCAAATTTTAGAAATCTTTTCTGAAATTTCCTCATTATTTATTAACCAATTGTTCTGATTAATCCACCAGCGTAAGCACAGAAGTATTTCGGTAGTTACTTGGAAATAAACTCCCTAAATTTAAAATTTATTGTTTTTAAATAATTTAATTTAATTTTTCAAAAGAAAAATTACAGCATTAATACAGTAAATAAAAAATTTGATTATTTTATTTTATGGCTGAATTTACCTCAATTACAAGATCTATTATAGCAAAGAATAGGCCATAAAGCTCAGCTATGACTTTTTTTGCTAAATATTCTTCAACACCATGTTTCAGCACAATGCTCATTTGCCTTAATCCACGGATTATCTGAAGCTCACGGTCTCCAGGATCTTTGGCTTGAGAGAGCTATTTAAAAAGCGAAAATTATTAAAATAAAAATGACTTTGATTATAAATAATTTTTAAGAGTATAGAAATTTTGAATAATTTGCGGAGGGAAGATAGTAGCTATGAAAATTTTATACCTCAGATAATAGTAATTCTACAGTTCTGACACAGAGTTCGTTTGATTTTTGCGAGTCTTGCATGGATATCAGTAGGATAGTATTAACTAATATGCTCATATTTTCGCTATTTTTTTCGTATGAGACTGAAAGGAGTAGATCGGGCAGTAAAAGCTCGTAAATCTATTAATACATAATTTAAAAAAATATTTTAATAAATATTTGATGCGCTAGATAAAATAAAGCGTATTATATGCTACAATATTAATAATAATATGATCAAAGGATAGCCAATTCCCAAGCTAATAGAAAGAAATATGATGGAAAAAATAAATCTATATTGGGTTAAAAACTGTACCTCTTGCATATTTTTTGGCACATTAGGTTCAACATTTGAGTTGACATCATTGAAAATTTTGATGCTCGAATCGAAAGAAATGTTGTCCGGGCTATTTGAAAATAGACCATTTCTGTTTGGGCGGAAAATGGTTATTTCATTTTGTGAGTTCATAGCAAGATTCTGGATGGAATAGTTAAATAATGATTCTTGATTATCAATCGGAGTATCAGAGAAAGCATCAGGTGGTGGAGGAATGTCTGTATAAGTTTCTGGAACGATACTTGGACTAACTTGTTGCTGTATACTACTTTCGGGAAGAGATGTTTTAGAGTCATTTTTGTTATCAGTGACATAGTTTCTGTACGGATCTTTTTCTATGCTATTAACAAGTTCGATCTGGCTATTTGTTTGCGAAAATACAAGTAGATAAGATAAAATTCGTGATGAGCTTGATCTAATTTTATCTGGGCTAACAGCGATAGTTAATACAGGTGAAAGCTAATAAAAAAGAAACACAACTTTTTAATTATTGATATAATTTAAAAAATGTACAAAGAGAGACAAAAAATTACTGTGGGTAAGACTTGCTGTATTGAAAATGTATAGTCCCAAACAAAGGCTCTAATTCCTGGAAAATCAGAGATTACTAAATTTTTTCCATGAACTAAAATCGATTGTAAACAATCAATATTGTTGAAAGCCTAAAAAAATAGAATAATTGTACATTTCAGATATTTAAAATTTCAAATATTAATAATAATACTAGTTGTATGAAACAATAAATTTATTATTGTATAAAAATTATCGTTACTTGTCTAAGGGCTAAGTAGAACAACTCTATGTACTTAGTGTGAGGAACTTCGTTCCTAGAATACGCTCTACTAAAAATTTCACACAGCATTGAAATTGCTATATTTCGAGATTGGGAAACCCTATTTAAATCAAAAAAAAAATTATTGAGCTTCATTGTCAATTGAAAAAATGCAAAGCAAAACGAGATGGATCTTCAAATATAAAAAAAAACTAATCTATAGTAAAGTGATGAATAAATGAAAGTTACTTGTAATTGTTCGAGAATGTTTTAAGCACAGCGTTAAATAGGTGATCACCGATCATGTCCAGTATAGTATTACTGCTGGGCCCTTTAATATAAGTTTGATATTTCTATAAAATAAGTATTCAAAAATAAGATATTAAGAAGAGGAAATAAAAAAAAATTTTTAGATTATGACTATATAAAGAATATTTTTATGATAATGCGTGAAATAAAACATGTTTGAAAAGTGAGAATGTGTAATTACAATGTCTAATTTTTTATTTATTAGTGTATAATCCATATCGATTAGCTCGCGAACAATTGTAGATAATCCCTAAATGTAAGTTATCAAAAAAATAAAATAAAAATATGCATAAAAAGTTAATAGATATGAAATGGAAATGACTAAGGTGATTTTTTTCTAAAAAAAAAAATTGTAAAACTAAAATAGAAATAATATTAAGTTTACATTAACAGCAGCCCTGAAACTGTCTTCGTTGAGTAAGTGTATAGATTGGATTAAATCTATAAAGTTTATTTATTATTATTTAAAAAATAAGATTAAATCATTCAATTCGATTTAGTAGAGGAAACCTTATAAGAATAATTTGATAAAATACATCTAATAATCCGAAATTAATAAATCTTACTTAACAGTCTAGGCCACGTGAATAGGATATAAGAATCTGAGAGATCGAGCTTAATGAATCGATTGCGGCTAAAGTTTGTAAGAGAAGAAATTGAGAAAAAATTTTATTGTTTAGAGCTTTTCGATTTTGAGGAATGATACAATATAAAAATGAATGTCAAAAAAAAATAAAAATAATAAAAATTACCCAAGCTCAAGGACTAAGGACTGAGTACCGATTCTAGGGTCGTTATCGTATAAAATTCTACATGATCTTCTAGTAAACGATACAGATGCAGTTGAGACGTCACTGACTACTTGCGAACGATGAGTCCAGAATTTTATTCGATACTAAAACCGATAAAAATTAATTGTGTGAGATAGATTTAACTGATAATTATCCGGTTGAAAAATTAAAAAAATATAAATATAAATATAAATAATAAGGAATAAAGGAGAGGGGGAGAGGGGAGATTTTTATATCCTAAAAAAAAGTAAGTAAAAAAGGGAGTGGGGGCTAAATAACTTACAATAAGTGTGCTCCACATTTTATCATCGACAGTTTCAGTTCTAAACCATACTTCAAAGAAGTTCTATATAAGGATTAAAGAAAATTTTGAATTATAATATGATTGAAAAAGTAAAAAATAAAGATTCTAGAAAGAAAGAAAAAAAAGAGTAGATTAAAAGTATGTGAAAAATGAAAATATATGGGATACCTTCATCAAAAGTTCACTGATCGAAGTACCAACACCTGCCCACATGGGGTCAGTTTGTCTATAAATTCTTTCGAAATCGATAATTTCTTCATTTTCGTTTCCTTGTTTTAGGCAAAAATCGGCAACACCAGTTATGGATTTAACGACAGTTTGTATGATAGTTTTCCTCCAAATATTGCTTGGATTAATTCTAGTTAGTACAGTGAATATCATCAATACTGTTTTGAGCAGTTCAGTATACTTTTCAGTTGGTGTGTAGGCATGTTTATTCTGTTGAATATCTTCTGTAAAGGATATAGAAGGTTTTGTCGAGCTAGATTTTTGTACTTGAGATTTGAATCCCAAAATTCCTCTTTTTATTTTAGTCGCTGAATTTTCAGGGGTTGGCTCTAATTCTACTGGAACTGGGGCAGGATCCTCTACTTCTGGCTTCGGAATGTCAGTACTAATTGCGCCAGTGGTACTGTATGGTCGTGGGTTGAATAAAAGGACCAGTTCAAATATGATTTTCTATATTATTTTATATAAATAACAATAGTGGTGGTAAGATAATGTGGCGAATATTTTAAAAATAATTTTTTATAAATATTTACTTTTAAAAAGCCATCGATTTCTTCATGTTGTAGGTATTTCGGTCTGAGATTAGGCTTCAATAGCCATATTTGATATACTTCAACAGAATGTTTAATAGTATCAACAAATTCAATAGGGAGAAGTAATCCTTGTACTAGGAGTGCATGTGCCCAGTCGAACTGTTCTTTAGTTGAAAAATGAGTTGATTTTTCGTCTTCGTCCTTTAGTAAAGGAAGTAAACCCAGTAACATTTGATTAATGTTACTTGCTGGTAAACTCGACAAAAGAGTATTATCTAAGTGAGGTGATTTAAATAACAGAATTCAAAGGTTATTACTCTAGTATATTTTAAATAATAGAGATACGAAAGTAAAGAAAAGCGGAATTATTGTATAAGTATCTTACATTGCTTTTCTTCATTATCTATCAGCCCTATATGATAAAGCCATTCCAGCCCCATTTTAAATCTATTACTTCAAGGTATGCGAGTGTATATGCAATTGAAGTTAGAAAAAGCTAACCGAAAATGATAAGGCTGAATAATTAAGGATAAATATGTAAAATACGATATGACTAAGCGCTTAAGTATAAATGATTCTAATATTTAATAATTTCGATGGATTAGAAAAGTAAAGAACATATTTATAGATTATTTGATATGGAAATAATAAGGTTTACTTGATCCTGAAATTAAAGTTAAAAACTGTGCACATTTTTGCAAAAAATTAAAGGTATTTTATTTTGGATCGTTATTAGCTCCGATAATGATCTATTTGCAGGTTTTTATTATTAAATTAGGGTAAGCAGTCCCGTGAAATTCGATGTTTTTTTAGATTTGAAGCTGAGTGATTGGTTCAAAGATTATTTCCCGTTTAAGCGAATTATTTGCGCTGAAAGTATCAGTTAAGCAATAAAATTCTGCACTAATATAACAGCTAAAGCCAGTAAGCTCTATAGTGTTGTTATTTTTAGTTCCTGAAAAGCGTTTTTTTTTGGCAAAATATGGTCACTTAGATCAGTATCCATTTACTATTGGGCTAATAATCACGTTCATTCACTCAATAAATTACGTAGATTACATAACCGCATCAAGCTTTTATATGAGTTACTCATACGATATTCTTATTGCCCAAAACAAATCCTTACTCTTTTCTGACCAACGCGCTTTAACCCTTTCACTCGCGGTAGACTATTTTTCAACTACAAAATATAGCAAATAAGATTCAGCTAAAATAATTTATTTCTGAGTTATTATAACCTATTGGTATATTAATAAATAACAGCAAATAATAAACCTGCTTTTAAATCTTAAACGAATCAAAAATATAATTTTTTTAAAAAGTGTTGGACTTGAAAGGGCTGATAAATAGATTCGGGAAATTCTTTTCATAGAGTGCGCTTTTGAGATTAATGAGCTACACTGTATGAAATTTCTTATTTAATTAATATCCAGTAAATAAAATCGTCTGTTTTTTATAGCAAATAATACTTTTAGAATTAAATGGATAATGGAAATTCTTACATATTCTGCCAATAATAGTTTTAAATGTAAATTAATCAGTCCAATAACTTTAAGCTGCAACAAAGTGCTTTCTTTGTTCAGAAACTCCCATTTGTTGATTCGTCTGTAATATATTGGAGATTCGAATGAAAAGCGGATCATTTTCCATCATATTTTTCCTTCACTAAAAATTCTATTTGTGTTATAAATCCAATTATAACAAACTAGCAAATAGATTAGATAGTTTAGCCTATAAAATCTCCTGATTTTTTGTAACAAATAAAATCCAAAGGAAAAATAGTTCCTCCCATCATAAGAATCTCCCGTATAACAATTTATTGTTTGCTACAATTCTACATTAAATCAACATTTGAATCAGTCTCAGAATTAGATCTTTTTTATTTAACCCGTTTTTTATAATAGCTACATCAAAATGCCCCTACTAATCGTATAAAGGGGATAATTCAGTGTACCAATAAATAAAAATTGCTATTCTGTTTCATTTTAGCAAATTAGTACAAATAATATGCGAGATTCTGAACAAAGAAAGCACTTTGTTTCAGCTTAAAGTTATTGGACTGATTAATTTACATTTAAAATTTTTGTTGGCCGAATTGAAAAGGCATTTCAATTTTTCTATTAGCTTATTTCGTTATTAAATTATTATTTGCTAAAAATAGCCTTAGATTTTTTTTATTGGAATAAATATAAAAATTAAAATTCATACACTTTAACACTTTAAACTATAAAACGACTCCTTCATAAAGAATCTCGCATTTACAAATAATAATTATTAGCTTTGTTATAAAATGTCTACTTTGCCCTTTCAGCGCGGTTGGCTTATTTTAGACAGCCATATTTACCCAACCAAACGAAAAAAATGATATTAAATTGTTTGCTATCAATTTTAATGCATCCGATAACTAATATTTTATATTCATCTTATCCAATTATGATTTTTTAAGCTAGTTTAACCCTTTCAGGGGTGGTTGGCTTTTTTTGAACTACCAAAATTATCCAACCAAACGAAAACATGATAAATAAACTTAATATAGTAAAAAATTATTGGCTGGTAAATTTTAAGCGCCCAATAATAAGTATATATAAAATAGTTTAACCAATTACAATTTTTAAGAAAGTTTAAGAGTGTTTGCCCCGGAAAGGGTTAAGAATGTTGGCCCGGTAAATGGTTGGCTTTTTTATAAAATGTCTAATTAATACTGCAAAGCAAATAACAAAAGGATTTTCACAGACCAATTATCAGTTATTATTAGCTATCATTGATGTAAACTTTACTGGAGCTTTTGATCTATAATATTTATTAGTTTTACGGTCAGGCTAAGATTAATTTCTATATAAGAATTACTATAATTTAAATATGTAGAATCCCATAATAATCCAATAAAATACATTTTAATTACGTGGAATTTAACTCTTGAAAATAATAAAACAGTTTAATTTATTGTAGGATAATTCTTTTAGACTAGAAATCGCCAATATCGTCCATATATTCCAAGCTTGATTTATTTTTTTGCTAATGAGATCAAACGTAAAGCTCAATTTGCTTAAAAATCTTAGATAAATAATAGGAAATTTCAATTTCGAAAGATTATTTGAAATGTTTTTGAAATATTTTTGAACATTAATACTAGTTGCTTAGATTTTTATTATAATTTTAATATATCAAATGAGTACATAGTACATTTAAAGATAATTTAAATATCGCCATTAGATCAATTTCATTTAGAGTTTTTTTAATCTTCTCAGGATAATTTCTATTCCTCATTTGGAAGGTATGTCATTCTTTACTTGACTAAAATATTTATCTAAATTCATTTATAAAATATCTAGAGAACTAATTAGAATGTTGATTAAATAAAATTATAGTATCAAGCTAAAATTTAAGTAGCAGTATCAATAATATTTAAAAAATTTACTGTAGTATTCAGAATTTTCCACAATACAGCTAAAACCAAAAAATTTAGACTTAATTACGTATTAACCTATCGAAAATATTTTTTCTCAATCTATTCTATTATAAGAAATATAAAGAAGCGTATGGACAATGAGAGGGGTTTAACAATTAAAGAGTTGAAATACCTTTATTAAGCAACCACTTGAAAAGGATCCATAAAAAAAAATAAAGTTATTATTACCTTATCTTATTGGTATTAGAAAGTAATTTAAAATCATTTTTGCGTTTATAAAATATATTATATTTTTAGTTAGCCCATTAAGCATAATTTGAATGTATATACTAAAATAATAAAAAATGGTTTTTCGATCGACCTCCTTCCGCCAATCTACCAATTGCATACTCACTGTTCTTTGATTCAAGTAGAATGGTGATCACTTATACTTTGCAGAATAACTGTTCTCGGAATACGGATGCCGTTCAAAAATTAGGATGTTTCCAGATCAAAATTTTGATCGGCTTTTCCAGCTCGAATCTGGCTCAAAAAATTTTTATACCTCCCCAATAGGAGTTTTTCAACTATCACCAGCTGAGCTTCGTTGAAATTCAAAAGTAAAATTTTTTCGTTGGAGCGGATCGGCGTAGGTATGAAACGGCCGATCGTCATTGATCGGTGAATTCGCCACCGGCTGCAGCTCAGAAGTATGTGGTCGACCGTCTCAGGCTCACACACGTTGCAGCAGGGGCAAAAATTTTTTAATTTTTGGTCGACGATTTTTATGCTCGACAGACTCTGGGCGGTCCGGAATGTGCCCATAAGCATTTTCCGAGTGTCCTGAAGGCCCAGTTTCAGGTCCGGATACATTGCTTGAAGGTCAATCCAGTTGCCTTTTATGCCGATTTTCCGATCCACCGTTTACCGGTAGATGACAGACCGGTTATTTCATTGTTTACGGTCGATTATCGTGATTGTAGTCTGGCCGTTTGAATCTTGAGAGCAAAATTTTTTGATCCACCGGGCACTCCCGGTCACCCAGGTGGCCATCCGGGCCTTCATCGGTGACTTGATGAGGTCGGCGATCCATGTTTTTGAGGTAGGCCATTTGTGGTATGCACGCTCACGGGCTGTGCTGGTGCGCATGAACAATGAGGTTATGCCCAGTTCATCCCTGATGCGCTCCATGGCCGCTGATTTCCCGAAGTTGGCAACCATTCGGATTGCCTTGTCGATTTCCATCTGTATGGGCTTGCATCTGGCTTCGCTCATGCCAAATGTCTCCCCACCGTAACATCCAATCGGCATCAGTACCGAATTGATGAACTTTATTTTTAGTGCTATGAGCACATCAGACCGTTTCAAGAAGTTTTAGGCAGCGTATACAGCCTTCCTGACCTTATTATTGTTGTTCTTGATCGTCCCAGATACGTCTCACTTGCTATTCATAATATAGTCAAAGTAGGTGCACTGATCGGTGGAGTTGACTTTTTGGCCCTGCAGGGCCATATCAGTAGTCAACTCCCCGCTTATAGTCATTATCCCGCACTTGGAGGCATTCAAAGCCATTTCCCAAGTGTCCGACCATTCGGTTATGGTGTTCAGTGTGATTTGTAAATCGGTTGATGATTCGGCCAATAGCACTGCATCGTCGGCAAACAGTAGTCCTGGTATGCGTGAGGTGAGCCCAGGCACCCGCATACGTTGCAAACCCTTGAATATATCGTTGATGAAAAAATTGAATAGTATTAGCGAAGCTGGGGACCCTTGCCGCACTTCACAGAGGTATTCAGTGAGGTTGGAAACTTTATTTCCAACTCTAACTGCGATTTTCGGGGCATCATACATGCCCTTGATCGTATTGAGGAGTTTTCCCCCAATGCCTACTGATCGCAGTTTATGCAGTAGGGCCATGTGGGGGACCCGGTCGTGGGCGTTGCTATAGCCGATATAGCATAACCATATTTCCTTGTTCTGAATTTTCCGTCTGCGGACTATTTCATATAGAGTGGTCGCTTGGCCTGCACACTCCTCGAAATTTCTGAATCCAGCTAGCTCTTTTACCAATATTTGGTACTTCGCATCGATTTTGCTGAGTTTCGTGGCCACAATTTTGGCCACCAGTTTCGCCAGTGTTGGGATGAGTGATATCCCTCGGTAGTTATCGGGGTCCTTCAGGTCACCTTTTTTAGGCACCGGGACCACCATTGAAGTTTCTAGGCATTGGGGTATGTTCCCAGTGTCATACATTAGGTTGATGATTTTATGAATTAATTTTGCTAGTGAAGATGTGGGTGATGGCTCGGTCATCACCAGTTTCTATACCTCAGATGGCACACCATCAGCTCCAGAAGCTTTGTTATTAGGTGTATCATTTAGTGCATGAGTGATATCTGGCCATAGTATAGAGTTATCACGCTCTAGGAAATGTTCACAATCGCTAGATATAAGATTTTCCCACTTTTCGGCTATTCTGATGTTTCCAGTAGTGTCTTTAGCTAGTTCTTCAAAACGATTGGTCCAAATTTTATTTTTACCATACACTGGACCATCGACGATGATTTGGAACGATTTCCCAGTGTACGATTTAAATAAGTTCCAAATCTGTTTGGAATCGTTGGAAATTAATTGATCAGAAATTAATTTGATTTTTTAATTATAGTGTTGTTGCCGATCTGATTTAATAGCCTCAAATAACTTAGATTTGATGCCAGTATAAGTTTATTGGTCGATTTTTCCACGCGTAAATTTTTTGAAGGCATTTCGCATGTTTTTAATTCAAGTAATCGCTTTCTTTGACAGCTTTTTTAGGTGCGTGTCTGCTGGTATCGTTACTGCATTGTGATCTGCTGATATGGTACATATAGCATCTATATTCACTTAACATAGACTTTAGAGTGTTATATTTTTGATATTTAGTGACTCAAATCGATTGCTGAAAATTAATTGGCTTCCAATCAAACTAATTTTTTTTGTGTTAATTTTATTTTTTTTAGCTTGAACTTCGAGTTATTCAAAGTTCCATTCTGCCTCTAATGGAAAGTGGTCGCTCAGGTCGATTTTTTTATATAAAGTGCATGTACTTTCTCTTCCTAAAGTACTACTGTAAAAAACATAGTCAATCATACTGCGAGTTTTGCCTTTATCCCACCTTGACCCAGTCGAGTTTGTAGTTTTTGCTCGTTGGAGTCAGGCTCCAGTTTTTAAAATAAATTTTTTTGCTGCTTTGAAGTCCATATTAAAATCACCGCAAATAATATTTTTACTATATTTATTTTTAGCTCTAGTCATGTAGCTAAAAATCTCTTCTTACGCCTTCTTGTGGCGTGTGCTGTTGGATAGAAGGTGCGCGTTCATTATATGTATGCTAAATTCATATTTATTTTTTGTTATTGCGTTAATGATTCTTATCATCCAAGTAGGCTGTTATGATTATATGGATAAGTGCCACTAGGCGTTTATAAAGTTTATTATTTAATAAGAATGACAATTTTTGTCAGATAAAGTATAAAAAACTATGAGGAAACTAGACTATTTATGCGTTTTGGTAAAACTTCAAAACTTAAAGATAATAAGTATTAACATTAATAGACTCCAAGGCGACCATTAATAGAAAAAGCCAAGGCTAACTATTCGTTATTTAATATTTATTTTAAAAAGTGGGAAATCCCCAACAGAAAAAGCCAAGGGGTAAGAGTAACCAATCATGAAATTGGTATTAAAATTAATAGATGCCAAGGGCAATCATTAAAAGAAAAAGCCAAGGCTGATTATTTGTTATTTAATAGTTATTTTAAAACGGGGAAAATCCTCAACAGAAAAGCCAAGGGGTAAGAGTAACCAATCATGACAGGCGATGGCTTATACTCACTAATAGTGAGGCCAGAAATGTTTCTTACCGCCAATAGAAGCCCCGTACCGCCTTTAGTTATGTCGGATATGGACACTATAGTGGTATATCCTGGCAATCTGTAGCGAAAGGTTTTTTTTATTTAAAAATGTTTCTTGCAGTGCAAGAATATCTGGCTTATTATTATTTAAAAAAATTTCCAGTTCTTCTTTTATGCTTTTTATACCTCTTATATTGTAGGTCATGATTTTTAGTGTGTTGTATTTTGGCATATTAGAGTTTTCGTTATTTCTGCCAATCATTTTTCCAGATTGAAAATTTTTTTTTTCGCGCCTAATTTTTGCGTGTAACGATTTTTCGATTTTATTAATTTCATCGTTCGTAAGCTGAATTTTTTTGACGCTATTTGATTGGAGTTCATGTCGCCACAGTCCATTTGACTGTTTAATTTTCGTAACTTTAATACTGTTCTCGTCGAGCGATGAGTTCAATACTATGTGTTTTTTAACTGTGTTTTTTGATAGCACCTTTATATTGAGTATCGGAAATTCACCTGTTTTTTTTTCTTTGATGTGATTTTAACGTTTTTTTATATATTTTTTATATTAACTTGATTGATGCGTGATATGATCACAGATCTGTGTTGGTTTCCATCTGAGAATGTGTCTTAAATGATACTAATTCATCACCACCATCTGTGCCGGAGTCCATTTCGACTTCCGATTGGGTGAAATTATTTTTTATATACTCCTCATGGAATATAATATACTGCTCTTCAGTGATTTCGCCGTTCCGTACTTTTAGTGCCATTCTGTCAAGCTCAGTTGGAGGGCTGTATCCATCCGAGTCGCTTGATCTCGGGGAGCTGGAAAAATTTATAAATTTTTTGCTCACTTTAAATTTGAGATTTTCATCATCGCTCGAAATAATTTTTTTGCTTTTATTTTCAGATTTTTTGAGTATTTCTGTGCTCAAGTGTTCCTATTTGGTGTTATTTTCTACATAATTAGGGGCATTATTTTTCGGTTTCTCAGTATGAAACATAGTAACAGAGTAAGATGGAGGTCTTTTTAGTCCAACCATACCTCTGCGTCGTACTGGCGGTGAGATATTATCTGATTCTATAGTGTCAGTCACCGTAGATTCAGCATCTGGCGACTCAATGACCTTATCTTCAGCTTTAAACTCTGATGAATTTGCTTTAGTTGTTATATTTTCCTATGAAGTTGTTATTTTTTTGCTAAATTTATTTTTTCTTCCTAATAATATCTCGCAGCCAGACTTCCAGTGGCCCTCTTGCTTGCAGTAGCTGCAAGCTTCCTTACATCCTCTATAGAAGATTTTGATTCTTCCATTCTCATAGTCAAGGAGGCTTGGAATAATAGCTTCGGCAGTTTTCTTTTTTAATAAAATTTTAACTTCATAAGGGAGGAATTCTGTTAGCCCTTTTCTGCACAGGGCGTTGATATCAATAATTTCTGATATCGGTTCAAGTGTGTCCTTGATTAAATTCAGTAGAGTGAGTATATCAACATCTCCAAGATTTGGGATGTTGACGGCTGCGATGTCCTCCTCTATTTTTTCGGTCTGGTACATCTCTATCTCCTTTAGATTGTGTGAGAATGTCCTTTGCATCGCGATTTCTGCATCTTCCTTTTTGATAAATATAAAATATGTTATTCTAGCTCGATGGTCATCTTTTCTTATGTAGATAGAGCCATCAAGATCGTGGGCGAGTTTATAGAGAGCATTCATATGGTCTCCTTGAAACTGCGCCCATGAAATTCCAATTTTACGATCTGAGCCATTTTGGCACAGTCGTTTTAGGCTGGTTTGCTTTCCACCATATAGTAGATGTTTGACTGACACATCTCTATACTGGCTCATGTCGATTTTTTGATCGTATCTAAATATGGATTTGATCTTTTTTGATTCATTTTTTTTTATAATAGTGGGCTTGGGGGTTCCATGAGGGAGATTTCCCTTCAGGACATCGCTAAACG
>LSSN01001405.1:0-24767 GCA_001970855.1 Smittium culicis
AAAAAAAAAAAAAAAAACCAAAAATCCAAAAATTTTTGCCCCTGCTGCAACTTGTGTGTGCCTGAGACGGTCGACCACATACTTCTGAGCTGCAGCCGGTGGCGAAATCACCGATAAAAGACGATCGGCCGGTTCATACCGATGCCGATCCGCTCTGACGAAAAAAACTTTGAGCCGGAAACAGCCAAATTTTTGAACGGCATCCGCGTGCCCAGAACACTTATACTGCAGGGTATAAGTGATTCACCGGCCCCCTTGAACCAATTCCCAGTGGATATGGAGCTACTAGAGCGGCGGAGAGGAGTCGGGCGAAAACTTTTTTTTAACATTTTTATAAATTTTAAAATTAGTTTTGAATATTTTTTATTTATGCATAAATAAATCTTCCTGTCTAATATATATATATATACTCAAGATACAAGCAATCAGAATATAATCAAGAAAGTCGCCGAAAACGAGTAAATAGCCGTTCTATCACCCATAAGTAGAGTATGAGCCGTAAAATCGGGTAAAAATGCAACTTGTTTGACTTTCAAGCAATGTATCCGGACCTAAAGCTATGCCTTAAGGGCATTGGTAAAATGCGTATTGGAACATTCCAGTTCGCGCAGAATCTGTCGAAAATCAAAATCGTTGTGAAAAAATTTATAAAATTTTATGGTCCATCTGCAAATTTTATGTGACTGAGACCGCTGTAAAAATACTTCTGAGCTGTATCTGGGTGTCGAGATCAATGATAATTTACGATATATAAGTTAATATTGACATCGATCAGTTTTATATTATTTCAACCCTGCCTTTATGATGCTTGTTAGTATATTAATTAAGTATGATTATTTACAAAATTTGAGCCAGCTATGGTCTGGAAAGTCTATCTTAATTATAAACATGTTAATATAAAATTTTTGATTTACTTATGCTGAAAGGAAATAATATAATTCAAATTAAATTATATCCACAAACGCTATTGAATTGATTCTCAGTAAATGTGGGGCTTCTAGAGCTGTGCGGATCGATAAGTTGACAATTATACATCTAAAAATTTTTAACAATCTATTAATTCCTGATCAGATAATATTTCGAAGCAAACTTATCTTTTAAATACCTTTAGTATAATTACGTATTAGCACACATCTTCATAATTCAATTTTTATAAGATAGTATTTTATGAACGAAGAAAAATTTCTAGAAATATTAAAATTATTATTATGATAATAATATTGATTAAAATATATCCCAATAGGTTAAGTATTTATATTAAATGCGGATTAATCACAGGTATTATATAAATCAATTTTTAGATTTTTGGCTATTTTCTTTGAAACAAATATTAGTTGACTTTTTTTTTCATTTAGTAATTTTTATTAATAGTAATAGGGTCAACGTAGTGCATTTTTAATTAAATTATTTTAATTTAGGATTATATCCTGTATCGATAGTCATAAAGCGTTAATTTTTGTATTAATGAGTAATGTTAATAGTAATAAATCTTTTAAAAGTTATTTTTTGCAGATTATTTAAAAAATTCAAGATAAAATGCAGTAGATAGTAGTTTACGAATTTCGCTCTTTAAATAAAAATTAATTTTCGCATTAAATTATTAATTCTTTTTTTAAAAATTTTGGTTATTAAATAATCTTAATTTCTAAATAAAATTTTTATTGTATCTAACACTTTGTTTTTAATTATTATTAAAAGATTAGAATTTTTATTAAAGCTAGGTAATTTTTTAAAAAAATGTAAATGTGGGATTTTATTTTAACTGGTAGATATCTAATAGAACCTAAGTAATTAAAATTTTATTTTACACAATTCCGATTTCTAGTGACAAAATAATAGCTTATTTTTAGAACTTTCCATATAAAAGGTAAGGAATCAGCACTTATAAATATTTATTAATAAAATAAGTGTTTACAGACAATTTAATGTTATCATTATATTAATATATGGTAGTTATAAATAGTGGTTCTAGTGGGTAAATTAGAGGTACATAGGGTTGATGTGTATATTATGTAGTTATTTGATAGCGTTATGACTCGGAGAGGATTTTTGTTCAATGATAACATCTTATTGGATAGTACAAATCGTAAGCTAAATTCAAAAAAAATTCAGTGAAAATAATTCTACTAAAAATATTTTTAACCCTGTAAATTATAAAGTGCACGATTGCGTTGTCTTTATCATCTTTCGCCAATGGTAAATAATAGTTGGTAAGACAGGCTTATTATTTCTACCCTCCTTATGTTTTGTGAATTTATTGAATTTTAAAGAGCTCGGTTGATTCTAAAAATTTTTTTAATATTTTAATATTTATGTTTAGTTTAAAAGTTTAAAAATTTAAAATAAAAGGATATTAGCTCATTTACATAATTAATAAATATATATTAGGGATGTGTACAAATAATTTTAATATCGGTAGCTTAATTATATTACTATTGGCGTTGCATTAAGCTCAATTATGGTTTAAAATTTACTAAAATCATCCACATATAAAGAAAAAAGTTGTTCAATCTTTAATTTTCTCAAAAAAATTCAACTTTAATTCTTTATTTAATGCGTAATTTTATTTTGTAGGCATTGAGTATTGTAACTTTATAATTAGGGCAATAAATCCAGATAGTCTAAGGCTATTTTCACTAAAGAAAAAAAAGGATATTAGAGATAACATTTTAGGATTTTAGTATTAATTAATTATTGGTCCACTTAACTGTATAACTAGCCAACCAACTGGCAACATTAACAAACCAAATACAGCTTTCAATATTACTGTCCAATAATAAGCAAGTTAACTGATTTTTAATTTTGTTTTCAAGTTTTAATTTGGGCAGAAGGTTTTATTGATGTATGGAACATAAGAAAGAACGCTTGATGGTTAAAATTTTCTGTATAGAATATATGCTTAAACAGAAATTTCTTAAAATTATTCAAGTCTAAATCACGAAAATCGAAAATCTACACGATAATACAATTACAGCACTGATATCCAATTGAGATATTATAATCATTGTAGCACATTTAAGAATTACTAATAATGCAGTCGCTACAGATAAACGATGGCGGAGGCTACTATCGCGCTCGCAGGAAACGAAATGGAGGTAGAAATCAATATTTCAAGAAGCTATTGAAGTGGGGTCAGATGGATTTTGAATATGCATTGTGGGAAATGCTCTATCTAATCATCAATCCGAAACGAGTCTACCGAAACATATACTATCACAAGCAGACGAAGAATCAGTGGTATCGCGATGATCCTGCTTTCATTCTCCTCCAGATCCTTTGTTTAACAAGTAAATTCACTACGTTATTTCCATAATATATATTAATATCCAGAGTTTATTATCAATTGAAAATTTAAACTGATTAAAAGGCGTGAATAAATATTGAAAATTGTTTACATTGGCTATGTAGTACTATCGTTGGGGTATGGACTTCTGTACGGGGCTGGGGCCAATCGGTTGCTGATTGTTGTGTTCAAACTGGTGGTTGTAAACTACTTAGTTGCAGGAGCTGTGCTCGCTTCGGCTTTCTACGTAATCGCAAACAGCTTCTTTATCCAGACGACAAGCATCTACAACTCCTTACAGCGCATAGAGTGGTTGTACGCGTTCGATGTGCACTGCAACGCCTTCTTTCCATTTTTCTTGTGCACATACGTCGTGCAGTTTTGTTTCCTGCCGCTTCTTAACAAGCCTCTGCTGATCAGCTTGGTCTTCGGGAATCTGCTGTACGCTGTTGGCTTGTGGCAGTACTTGTACGTCTCGTACCTGGGATACAATGCGCTGCCTTTTGTGCACAAACACTCTGTGCTGTTCTATCCGCTGGTCTGCTTTTTGGTGGTTTTGTTGTTTCTTTCGTTCGTCTTCAACTTCAATATCAGCCATCACGTGCTCGACTACTACTTCTAGATTCTGCCCCGCTCATTGGCTCATCTCCACCCAATCATTATATTCCCACTCATATCTTCCCTATTCTTTCCTTCTCCATATATCTTTTATCACAAATAAAATTTTCGCTCTACCCTTTTCCTCTATTATCATCTCTGCAATTTACACCCCCATTTTATTCACTTCTAAATCACCCTTTGTTCTTATCGTTTGTTGAAAAAATGACTACCGATACTCTAAACTGGTCCTCTAAATCCTCTTCCGAAGCTGTCTACGAAGCCCTCACCACCAACAAGGTCTTTTTAGCCTTCGTCTCAGGTACCTCCCATCTCCAATTATGACTTGATTCTAATTAATTGCTCGCACTATTAAATTTAACATTACCTTTGTTATATTCTTATCATATTCCCTTCATCACTATACAGATAGCTCAAATGAAAGCTCTCAAATATTGTCATTTTTAAATCACGAAAATGTAACCTTCACTTTCCTCCACTTAATTTTATTCAATATTAATAAACAAATTGACTTTTAACCTTAAAAATCACTTTTTATATTCCCCTCCCCCAATTCGAAGGTTTTCCCTATTCTAAATAAAACTTGCGTCTCTTTAAATCTCGATTCTGCTTCACTCGAAGCACAACAACTTGGTTCCATATGTATTTATCTTTTTTTTTTTTCTATATATAAATTTTGTACTATTTTAATTTTTTTTTAAACAATATATAGTTGATATACCCTCTGTTCCTCGCCTCGTTTTTGTCAGGTATAACTCACACTTCTCTATTAACTTTTCTTTATAGTATTCTAATTAATACAAAATATTGCTTTATAAAAAATTATCCCTTATTAATTTCTGCATATTTCTTCACTTTTCAGAGCTGGAACTTGTCTAAAAAACTATGATTCTTCTGTAACTTTACAAGAAATCACTGATTTTATCTCGACTCTCGAGGTACAATTTATCTTTGTTTATCATATTTTAATTTCCTATATTCAATTATACATGAAATTTTCCTCTTACTCACTTTTTTAATTTTCTCCTTTATTCGCAGATTGTTCCACTTTCTTCATCTAGTAACAGCACAGAAACTTTTTCAGATAATTCCAATGATTTATCTCAAGGATCATCTATTGAAGAAACCTCTAAAATTAATGCCCAAATCAAATCCAACGAAGGAGAAAGCTCTGGAAAGCCATTAGGTAACCCTGAAAATGTAAAAGAAAACAAAGATGCTGAATCCAATAGCATCCCCAAGCAGCTTCAAGAAACCAACAATGATAAAGCCAAAAATCTTGATGCCAAAAAATCTAAACAATCGAAAAATATAAAATTAGGTACAATCATTTATCTTTATTTATTGCGGTTTCTTCCTCAACTATTAACAAATTTTCCACTTTATTATATTATCTTTTAATAAATATTCTTTCCTCCTCTCCAATATTTGTAGATAATTCTGAAGAGAATCCCAAACCATATTTAAAGATATCCAAAGAAGACCAAGAATATAAAAAAAATCTCCTGTTGGAAATATCTCGTGATCGTAAAGCAATAAACGAATCAAGAAAATTCTTTGACATTTCTAAAGCGGCTAAAGCTGACTCAACTATAGTACAACCTAATAAACCAGTAAACGTAAATATCTCAAAAATATCAGTTCGCTTAACAAACGGTGATATAAAAAAGTTCGAGTTTAAACCAACTGATACATTTGGTAAAGTCCGTGAAGAAATTTCTCCCTTGCTACAAGATTTAAAAAAAAACTATCAAATAATCCAATCCTATCCTGCAAGAGTGCTTGATCAATCTGTGGATTCTACCACTCTCTACGACCTAGATTTGGTTCCTTCTGCATCGCTTAGCATCAAAGTCATCGAGTCTTCTTCTCTTGTTGCGGAAAAATCCTCATCTTTCTTCAACTATATTCTAGATTTCCTTACTGGTTTAATTTATAGATTATACGCTTTTTATTTGGGTGTTCCTTACCAATCCCCAGCTAAATTAAGTTACATTCCAAAGCGACCTTCTCTAGACCCATCTTCCTCCAAGGATAGATCTAAATACAACTCATTTGATTCTGAATCCAAATCTTCGCCTGTTAAGAACATCAGTATTGATCAAGATGACGAAAAAGCAAGTACTTTAAGAAGAAGAAAGAATACTAGGAAGTCAGGTACTGGCAACGCATCAGATTCCGATAATGTGCCTCTCTATAATGGAAACTCCACCAATGTCCAATGAAAAAGAATAAATTAAAGGGAATTTCTATTGATTTATAGATAATCAATTTTTTTTATGTAGTCTCCATTTAATGCAACCGTCATATCCTACCTTTTGACCATTCATTATCTTTACTGTCATTGAAAAAGTTTTCGCTTTTTATAAATTATATTGACATAGTCTACTTATTTATTATAACTCGTAAAAAATTGAAAAAAAAACTCTTTACTATCAGTAATTCCGTAATATTAATCGATCTAACGTACTTGATACAAAAACATAAATTTTAAGAATATTAAAACAAGATTAATATTTTATTTAATCTTTACAGAAATATATTTTGAAGCTTTGATTTATTTCAATTCATATAGAAAATCAATATTTATAATGGATTAAATTAGCGGTTGATATAAAACGTTCCTGGTTTTCTAGTAAATTTATTTAATTAAAAAGTGCTAAATATTTTAAGCGTTCATAAATAATAACAATAATAATAATAAAAGAAATCAAAACTCGATTATATCAGAGGCGCTAAAAATACATCAAATGTGCAATTTTAATTAAGAAAAATAATCGGGAGCTAAGTTTTCCAAATCTTTCATAATAAGAATTTGGGCTTTATGGCCTAGGTGGTAACTGTCCCAGAACAAGAAGTCGCTAGTAACTGGATCAGTCGTATTATTTGCACTTGAAGAATTCTGCGAAAAAGTTTTAGAAATGTCGTTATTAAACCCAAACATGTCCAAGTTGGAAGCAATTTGTTTCATCCTGCTGTAAATATCATAGAAAACTATACTGGCTTTTGAAGAGTGGATGGATATCGCATCATCAATGAGAGATTTGAGTTCAGTGTTGAACTCGACAACGCCAGATTGCACGCTTTCCCTGCTGAACTTCGAGTCCTGTTTACTACAAGCGCTGACGATTCCTGGGTAGTCCTCTCTTGGCCGCATTCCAACAACTATTATCTTGACTTTGGTTTCGGACGTCGATCTTACTAATAAATCAACCAGAGAACGCACTTCAGCAGCTCTTTCTATACTGCTAAGTCTCTTTGTTTCGGAAAACAGATCTGGAAGCATTTCGCTGGTAAAGTCGTTCGAGCCAACATACAGCAAATAACATTTCGATATTTTGGAGGAATGTGGTTCTGGTTTTTCTGACGAATTAGCATGAAGATCGGTTGCTGTGCTAGTTTCATGCTGCGCTGCAAAATATTTCAGGATCTGCTGTTTAGCACCAGGAACACATACAAGATCATTGCCCGTCTTGATAGTTCTTGAAACGTTATCGTTATTAATCGTTGCACCACCTTTCAAACATGCGCAGAAAATTTAAAAAAAAATAAGATAGTAAGTGTTTATGAGTATAAATGGAAGAGTATGGGGAATATGGGGGGGGGGGCGGAATAATATTGAAAGGTAGATATGGGTGAATAATACCATAAGCAAGCGTTTCAAGCTGGATATTATATTTTTCAGATAACAAATCGGTAAATATCAGGCCTTCGCAGTATCTACCTTTAAAGCTTTCTGGGCCGGGGGAAGTACCGTTGCTGAGTTTTAGCATATTTCCAGTATCAGCATTCGAATCGCCAAAAACTACCATTCTTTTCACGTATTCCGGCATTATTTATGTTTTATTAGTGTTTAGACTTTATGGTGGGTATTTTAGTTGGATATTAGGGGAAATTCAAATGATATAAATGTGATATAGATAAGAAAAATCAAAGATATATAGTACAATTAGATTATAAACTAATCCAAGTAAGTAAAGGTACTAGCATGGTTTTTATAGAATATGTGTATTTTGACTATAATTTATCTTCAAAGATTAATACGCCCAAGATGTAACATTTAATAGTCCAATGACGGGGAATTAAAAGTAATTAATGTTCCGATGTAAGCTTTTTTTTTTTGTATAGTGTTATAATAGCACGGGTACGCTTCAAACTAAAAAAAAAATAAAAAATCGGGAAAAAGATAGTTAAAAGGGTACTGTAGTTTATATCTACGCGAACTAGCATTGATTTATTAATATTCTGAGTGGGTATTCTAATATACTCGAACATGAAAGTGTAATATTACTATGTTGACCTGCTGTCGGTTAATACGTTGTTTTTTATTTTATTTATAAAAAAGGAATAAAAACCATAACACACTTTCAGAACTGTATAAAGCAAACAAGTTGACTATTTGTTGAACCCCAACGAACCTAGATGTAGGCGGGATCAAAAGTAAAACCAAGCTGTCGAATCAAAGTCTAACTTTGTTATGATATTTTTATACTATATACCATTTTATCAGGCTAGAAGATTAGTTATTTACTTAAAAATGCTTCTATAGTTGTTAAATATCTTTTTAGCAATAAAATTCAATGTTTTTTCTAAATTATATTTACTCTAAAATTTAAATATAGAAACAATATTAGTTTGCTTTATCACAAAAATAAATATTACTTTCCTTCAAAATTGTTGTATTGAATGAAAAAATGTTATAATAAGATACATTAGTCATATAAAAGCTATAGTATCGCCATTCTGAAATGAAAGAGACATTATTGATATACTTTTTGCTGCATCTCAAATCACCATCAATAGTATCGCATTAAGATATATTAATAAGATAAAAAAACCTTATTATTCAAAATATTTTATGTCTAGCATATAAATCAATAGTGCATTAATATGTTTGCTGAAAGTTATATATCTTTCAGCTGGAAAATTTATTAATACAAAGGCATTTCTTTTTATTTACACATGTATATAATTCATCGTTAAATAATTTGAATACCAAAAGTATTACACATATATATTTTTAGATTAAACTAGTCAAATATTTTATAGATTATAAGTTTTTTTCTATTTAATTGGTGAGTATAAGATAGTTAATATAAACTGTATCTCTTATGCGATAAAAATTACATATGTAAGATGAGTCAGCCTAAGATTAAAATTATAAATTATTTTTTGAACTCTGGGAAAATTCTGCTGCGCTATAGACAAAATTCTAATATGTTGATGTGGTGATATTTAGGATATTTCATAGAAGGTAGTATATATTTTGAATCGGTTTGTGATATCCCTCAAGTTAATAGTGATATTCCGATTAGAAATTACTACACGTTATTCTCGTAGATGATACAAATTTTGGAAAATTTAATATGTGTTGTAAGATTTAGCGATTAACTAGTAGTATAGCTAATTATAATTTAACATATCCCTTGTTTGAATATCCCCAATAAAGGATTCCAACATAAAACTAAAATTATTTTATTTTTCAATAGAAATTACGATAGCTCTTATTTCAAATAAAATGCAACTGGTAATATTGTTTAATTTTATTCAAACCCATATAAGACTTGATTATACATAAAGAAATAAGCATCAAGCAAATAATAAGCTACTAAAATAATTTGGTTTTTAAATATACTCTATTATACTGTAAATGTTTAAATATAAACAGCTAACGTTCATAATATCCTCAATGAGAAAAGATAAATTCTGTGAATAATAGTAATAATATAAATACTATAAATAAGCTATTAAAGCTAAGATATTAATTTAGGGAAATTATTCTAGTTAGCTGGCCAATAAACTATTTAAAAACAAATAACAATAGTCATTTTCGCGATTTCACCAAAGTTATTAACCTATCATAGTTCACACTCCAAATAAAAGACATTATAATTCAAAACTATTGGCCGAGTAATAATCTCCATGAAAGACATAATTGGTACATATCAAGCGAAAATTAAATCAAATCAAAAAGCTGTTGTTTTTTTTATGTTATTAGACTAAATTTTTGTCAATTCCGGATTAGTTGAGTTTACAGTGAAATCTTATGCTGATCATTCTTCATTTACTTTAAACTTTCTTCTGCTACATTTCCTATTTTCGATAAGAATACCAAGTATAATGAGTATCGATGATTCAACCAATAGTAAATGGCTAAACCTCGGCAAAAACTCGCTAAAGCTAAAGCTAGAAGAAATCAACAAATATCCAAAGCTATCTAATCTACTCCAATGTATTTCGATCTCAACATTCAGTTTATTCTACACGCATATATCCTTAATTTATATAAATATCTTAAGTTTTTTTCTTTTTCTTTATTCAATATAGCTTCATTTTCTTCAGACTACACAGTTCCAATTGTTTCTGATTGGAATCTATTTTCAAATGTCAAATCTATCCCTTTGCCCGACTCTCTATTCGAAACATATGATTGTAATTATTTCATACTTTACTTTTTTTAATATATTTTCAAAAATCACTACCTTTGTTTTTTATTTGATAAAATAACTATTACCTAATCCTACTTTCCCTATCTTTCAACAGTAACTCAAAGCAGATGTTTTATGGGTCTCTTCCCCCAAATAGAAAGAGCCTGGATTACAGTTGATCACAGATTGATTATCTGGAACTACGAAGACAAGTAATTATTAAAGTCTACAACATTCCTTTTTAAATTTTACTTTTAATCTCACTGTTAATATTTATCATATAGCAACTTTTATACATACGAAGAACAGGATCAAACGATTATTAATGTGGGTATAATTGAGCCAAAAAAAGGTACTCTATTTCACAGGAATATTAATATTTTCTAATTACCCAAAATTTATTTTTATTTACTATCTATTAACTCTCTTTCACTTAATTGCTTTTAGGAATCTTTTCGGAAAATGTTTCGCATATATTGGTTGTTGCAACTACTCTAGAAATTTTCCTTTTAGGTGTTGAAGTTACTAAAAATTCTTTTTCAAAGTCTGGAAACATTTCTCTATATACTACCCAACTAAAAGTCTCTGCTGATAACATTATGGTATCGGCCATCGTCGGGACCAAAAATGGAAGAATATTCTTATCTGGAAACGACGGGCATATCTACGAATTATTATACCACGTACTACCCTTTCCTTCCCCTTCTTTTTTTTTTTTCACCTTTTAATTCCAATCGTTTCTATTTTTAACATAAATTAGGACTCTGAAGGCTGGATTAATAAAAAATGCAGAATTGTTAACTTGACTTCCTCGCTAATCTCGATTTTTATTCCAACATTATTCTCTTTTAAAAATGACGGTAATTTAATTCTCAAGTCTACTGCACTTAATTTTACTTTCTTGGTTTTAATCACTCTTAATTTTTTTTTTTATAGATCATGTTCTTTCCTTCGCCGTCGATAATGAACGCGGAATACTATATACTTTATCCCGTAACTCTATTATTGAGGTACTGCATTTTTTTAAATTTCTCTTTATCTTTATAAGCTTACTTATTAACTTTATCATATTTTAATAGGTCATTTCTTTAGGAAAAGACGGCACAAAGTTTGATAGAATTATTCAACACAAAAATATTTACTCTGAAGCTCTTATAATGAGCCCTGCTTTTGATAGCCTCGGCAAAAATAGCTTTGAAATTGTTTCCATCAACGTTGTTCCTGTTGCTGAATCAAATACAGTGCATTTGGTTGCTATCTCTAACACAGGTATATTTCTTGTAGTTTTTTTTATTACCTGGTACAAATATTTCAATTCTATGTATTTTAGCTAATCTTTTTTAATTTAAAATATATCCAGGTTCAAGGCTTTACTTTTCAACTTATAAGCGAGTTACCAGAATTTATAGCAACGAAAAATCCTCTCCTGAAACCCTCGAGTTAATTCATGTTAGAAAAGCAAACACTAGACAAAACGAGTCTTTATCAGTGCATAACGGATTATATCTAAATTATGCTACTATTCTTGCTAATGTAAAAAATGATGACTATGATGAAATGGTTTGTAGCAATATCGACAACTCAGCCATCCAACAATCAATTTACAGAGTAATTAATACTTTCTTTCCCCTAATTGATATATTTACCTTTAATTTTACAATTAAACTATTTATTTTATACCTATTTTCCATTTTAAACGTATGCTTTTTTTATAGAACGGAAAATCAAGCCTAGTTGAATATAGCTCTGTACTAAAGATTGAAGGGAAAACATGGGCTATTAGTCAAATCGGCAATTCTCAAAATAGATCCACTAACGACCTTTGTAACACTGATATCTTTAATCACACAAAAGTTGCTCTGTTAACCAACTCTGGTATTACATTTATTAATAATTTATTCTTATTGTGGCCTAATTTTTGATCTTTGTTTTTTATAGGAATAAATATTTTGGCTAAGCAAAATCCTCTCGATATGGTCATATGGTTAGTTAGCAAAGGCCCGATTATTGATATCGAAGCTAACGCGATAATTGAAGGTTATGGTAGGTCTGAAATGTGTTCAATGTGCTTAACTGTTCTAAGCTCGGATGAATCCACTCAAAGATCACTAAGTCTGAACGCGGTTAAAAACTGTTCTACTCTATTCTTTGAGTACGGTGGAGTTCCATACGTTAAGGCGAATGTTGCGATGACTTCTCAACTAGTCGGGAAAACTTCAGAACCCCAAATAATTTTCAGCGGAAGACATGATGGCTTATACTTATTCCTTGCAAGGCTTTTGACTCAAACATGGGATACCCCTGTATTCAAATTAGCTAACCTTAAAGACAACCAAACCTACCTTACCCCAAACCAATCTTTGGATTCACTTTTAGAAATACAATCACGCCTGATTCGACTTCAAACTTTTATAAATAGGTATTTTACACAGTTTCATCCCCATTTCTCTTTTTTTCTTATCAGATTTTTTTTTCTTTATTTTTTATACAATTAGAAATCAACGTTTTATTCCTGACAATTCCTATGGAATGGCGTTACAGTCTAGTGATAATTTCATTAGCGATAACTTTAGCCTTGCAATGGGTAAAAGCAACGAAGGTTGTTGGAAATTGGAAGCTGACTCCCTTTTTGGTGCATATACCCTTATTCAGCAAATAATCGAATCTATTTCATTTTTAAAAATCGTAACTATAATTAACATCAACGTAATGGCAAACGAGGTTGAAAATTCGATTAAGTCTGAACTTTGTAAGGCCACTCTATCAGAATTAGCAACCTCTCTTCATATTAGAAAAGTTTGTAGAGAATTGGTTGTTTCTGTTGTTGGCAGTAGAAACTCGCGCTCTGAAATTGTAATTTCATACCTTTTTTTTTCTTTCGTGACAATTCTTTTCTATTTTCTTTATTTAATAATATCCATATTTTAATTAAATAGGTGGAAAATATAGGCGAAGCATTGGGGAAAAACTGCGGATCATTCTTTTCTGAGAAAGATGTTAAATTATATAGAGCATTCGAATATCTTCGTGTAGCTCAGAAATTAGGAGAGTCTAATTCAGATCCAGAACAGCAACAATCATTGCTGCAAGAATGCTTAGAAATGTTTACAGATTCAGGAATCTTGCTTGGTGAAAAAAAATTGAAACAAGTCGTTTCAATATTTTGCAATTTTAACTGGCATCTTGGCGCTTTGAATCTTTGTTTGGGGTGCGCAAAAAACGCTGATCCTAATGATTTAGCTATTAATTACTATAACAATACGGTATTGCTTGATTCTGGATATCATAATCAAGACTTAAAAAACGACGACTTATCTAAGCAACTATACGATTGGAGAATCTACTGCTATAACCTAGCCTTACTTTTCATCAAACCTGAAAACTCTGAAATCAGCAATAAGCTCTTTTTAATATCTTTAAATTTTACAGATATCCTTTTCCATACTACTTTATATGATTTCTTACTTTCCTCAAAACTCGATTCAACATTAACTCAAATCCAAACCCCATTCTTGGTTGATTACTTGAGATCCACACCTGTTAGTATTCAAAAATACGATTTATTATGGCGTCACTATGCCTACTTTTCTAAATTCAGCCAGGCATCTGCTATTCTACATGATTTGGCTTCAGGTACCCTTTTCAAAGAAATCACACTAGCTAAAAGGATGGAATACCTTTCTTTGGCAATTAGCAACGCAAAGAGTTCTTTACATTATGAGAAAGAAAAGCTTCCTGTATCTATTCTAAATCAAATGACTGATCAATTAAAAGTAAAATTTAATTAAAAAATCTTAATATTTTTTTTATCTAAACTTTATAATATTTACTTATTTTGCTAAATTTATAACTTTTTACAATAGACTGCTCAAATTCAAATGGAAATTGTTATTGTTTTAAGCTCAAAACCAGACCAAGAAAATAATATCAAATTGTTGAATAGCCGCCTATTTAACGTTACTGAACTTTATGACCAGTTTGCCCAACCGCTAAATCTTTATGAACAGATACTACTTCTTTACAAACTATCTAATTTCACTGATAGAGTTCAAATCTTTGAAATTTACAGCTACTTCATTTATGAATCTCTCCAGGGAGAAATCACTAATAGCTCTGAACTTAGCGGGCCATCAAATAATATTATTGCAGTATGCTCAAAAATATCATCATTAGGAATTAGATTACACCCTTCAGACTCTTCTTTCCCATTGGACTTGGTTGTGGGTTTGTTAGTTACCCTAATTGCTGATAAGCAACTCTACCTCAGTGACAATACTGAAAATACATCGTCTATATCAAACCCTGGTTTTATCACCCAAACTTTGCTGGATAGCAATATCCCATGTGTTGCTATAAACGACATAATCTGTTCTTATTTAGATTTCCTGTTGAGCTTTTCCAACAAAGATATTATTATTGGAAGCGATTTAAGATCAGACAATATGCTAATCTCATTGAATTCTCCATTAAATATTTTGAAATCGTGCATAATCAAATCAATAGAAGCTACGACTCCTGAGGGAGAAATTTTTGATATTAAATCACTAAACAAGTTTACAAACAAGAATATTGTTTCGATTTTATTAATTGAATTACAATACTTATACCGAAAATGGATTGACTTTTCAAGTTCTGAAATGGTAAACAGTGAAGGCAGCGGTGCAGATTATGATGACAATATGTTCCCCGCAGTTACAGTTACAAATTCGCTATCTAAGTATGTACTAATGGCGAATGGATTTGTTAACAGCCAAGTAATATCACAGCTTCAGCAACTACAAACTGAAATACATGCTTTTTTCTGATTTCTTTTCATTAACATCTAAATATTGCTTGATATTTCTTTGCAACTAAGTTATTTTTTCTTCACCATATTTTTTTTATATTTTTAAAACTAATAAAACCAACTTTTATCTGATATTTATTAACCTATTAAAACCCGCTTAAGTGTCTACTTAATAATCATGCTTCTGAATAAACTTGTTTAATATACAAATTTCCCATCAATTTTATCTTTTCCAAATTTATTTCGGCTAATAAAAGGGTGTGCCTATTTTAAAACCACAAATGGTATAATCGCTAGAATACTATTTTTTTCAACGTGATTGAATTGGTAGATTTACATTAAAGCTCACTCTCTAAACATAATATTTAGTTATATAAATGAATCGATAATTTTTTATTTTATATTTATCACATTGGATGTTTATATATCTGTATAAAAATGTGTTTTAGCTACTTTTTGTTAAAAAACGCAAGTTTAAACGGGACGCTTTAATTGTATATATTTAATCAGATTTCTGAAAAATCAATAGATAAATTCAATGGATTATTTTTTTTAATAAAAAAATACCATAATAAATTATAAAAAATAAAGGTTATCATTATCATGGTTGCATATAATGCGTTTTGTGCATTTAAATTTAATCTAAATCTATGATCACATCTAATATTTTATTTATTTGATCTATTTTATATAAAAATTTGATTGATAAAAAAATTATATATAGTATTTAAAAAAAAAATTTAATAGAATAATAACGCTAACCTATCATAAAATTACATAAAAATTTAACGTCTAAATTAAATGTGGTTTAAAATATTTTTTTTGGTCTTTGGTTTTATAAGATAGAACCTGGTGAAATTTTCAATAGTAAAAAAATATATTAGATTGGCTAGCCTTGGGGAAAAAATCATTCCTAGCGATATTTTTTTTTAATACAATTAAAATAAGTCTAAAAAAAAAAATTCTATGATTAAAAAGTATGAATTAAATGATTTTTGATATAAAGATATTTTTCATACTAGCACTAATACTAACAATAAAAACAAAAAAATTTTGTATTAAATATTTCAAATAAATCGAGTTTTTAATTGACCATTTAACAATCAAAAAATAATGATATTCATTAATAATACCAGGTTTTAAAATTTTATTAACTATTTATTAGAAAGTATTTATTTTGAATCTATTATTAATGCAATCCTACTTTGTAGTCAAATAAGCTTATGGTTTACATTTTATTAAATATGATAAATAAATAATTTTCGTGGAAACACGCTGATTTATTTTTATAAGTTAAGCATTTAACATTATGTAATTGTATAAATTGGTCTATATTTTAAAAAAGAAAAAAAAAAAAAGGACTTGTTACCAACGATATTAAATAATGAAATAATTGAATATTTAAAATAATAATAATAAGTAAACGGTCCCAATTCTCAATGCTAATGTGACTATTTTGATTCTGACTATATCCGATTGAATTTAATTTTATAGAATTTTTTATTTTTTATCTAAATTATTATACATTCTTTATTATGTTTAAAATTAAAATTAAATTTTTTTTAAAAATCGATAAAAAGAAATATTATTGAGATAAAAAATAAAATTCCCATTTTCACGAAATATTTATGCTTCTCTTTTTATTTTTTATTCATCTATAAATTTTTATTATCACTAAGAACTATTTTGATATTATTTTTTATTCATCTATAAATTTTTATTATCTACAAGATATATTTTGATATTATTATTATTATTATTATTATTATTATTATTATTATTATTATTATTATTATTATTATTATTATTATTATTATTATTATTATTATTATTATGCTTTATTCTGGCTATAAACTGAAAAATTTCTTCGTTAATATAGTTTTAAAATTTATATTTAAATAGTTTACTTTTGAGTAAAATAAAATAAAAGATATGCAATTTTGCTCTTTAAATAGTAATTATCTAAAAACGCAATTTATATAATTTTTTTATACCATTATTTTAATAGATTGCTAAATAATGTTCAAAATTTTAGCCCTTAAAATAGCATTTAAATTATTGTAAAATATAAAAATTCGAAATAAATATAGTAATTTATTTAAATTTTGATCATTAGTTGATTAAAAATTTAAATTAATATGTAATAACGCATGAAGAAAAAATAATATAAAGGATTCTAACTACAGTTAGAATATTTTTGGGATTTGGCTGAGATTAATTTTCATTTTCTATGTATCTTTAAAAATTTTCATAGAATAAATTATGATTTTTTGAGAGCTAAGTATTTTTTACTTAATATAATGAAATTAAGTTTTTTTCTGTGGGGTTTAATTTTTTTTTTTTATTGGTTAAGTATATTTGAATAGCTTTTTTTCTCAAAAAAATGTATAACCTTGGTTTTTTAAACGAATTTTTGAGAAAAACTCGATTTATTTACTTATTTTAATAATATATTTATATATTTGTGAATCTTTAAATGTGTATTTTTTTATTATAACAATTAATCTTGTTTCTTTTTATGCAAACAAAAAATCGAAATCTATTATAACTAATTAAGATTTTTAAACGTAAATTTTTGCGAGAAAAAGTAATAATTACTAAATTATAAGATAAAAAATCTACAAAAATTATAGTAATAGTATAATTAATAGAATAATAATGGTGAAATATAAAAGAAGCAAATATAAATTTATCTATTGTGTCTATAACCGAGATAAAAAATTCTTTAAAGAGCTTGTAGATCTACTTTATAGTAAGAAAAAAAAAACTGGTCTAGAAAAAATGTGTTAAATTTATTCTTTTAACTAATCGATAACTAAATAAAATAATTATAATTTATTTGTTTTTTATTAAGTTTTCTTACGACTAATATTTATAAAAAATTGTGTTGTTTATTTGTTGTAAATCTGAAATTAAAAGATATATACTAAATAAATGGTTTTATTTCGATACTTAATATCAGCAATTTACATTCTCAGATCTCAATAAATATTTAATTTGTATTTAGCTTATTTCAAACATCAAAATTTAACATATTTGTTAAATATGGCTAACATAATTGATTCTTACTAGTAATTAGACAAATAGAAAATGACATTAATAACAAAAGATATTTATTGGAGCGATATAAATGAATGCTGAAACTATAAAATACTTTATCTGAATACTAAAGTTCAAAAATTCACAATGTAATTTCATACTCATAGAAAATATTTACTTACATTAAAATAATAAGGAAAATCTTTTTTAATAAAATTAAATGTAAATTGAATCAATTTTACACTTATAAAAAATATAAAAATTTATTATCCTGAATAAATAGAAATCAATTTATTGAATTATATTTATGCATATTAATATTGAGGAAGCTAAAATCAAATCATAAATTCAACACCAAGAAAAAATCATTGAAACTTCTGTGAGGATCAATCGTGTAAATGAGATCCATAATCTCCAATAATCGATTATTTTACCAAAAAATTAAAAATAATAATTTATAATTATATTTTTTAATTCTGAAGTGAGAATTTTTGGGGGGGGGGGGATATGATTTATAACACGAACTTGATTAAAGTAATTTTTAGGGACTGCAAAAAATAAAAAAATAGTAGAAAATAGCTAAGAAATGCCCAATAATAAAATTAAATAATTAAATAATACTTAGAGTAATGCAAAAAGAAAATCTTCATAGTAGAAAAAAATTCATACTTAATCTCACGAACTTTGATGTTACTTTCATTACGAGCTGAATTTTATAATAGATCCTAAACTCAATTAGTTTATCAGCAATAAATCTGATTAAATAAAAAAAGTGCTAAAAAATAGAGTCTAATAAATCGACTTTTGATTATTTTTTTGTTAAACAGTTTAGTAAAATATTTTTATATTAAACGCATTTAAAAAATAATTAAAATTTTGATAAAATAAGCTTATATCTACACAATTTAAATAATTAATAATTTATTTAAAATACTATTGATTTTATACTTTGAAAGATATAATCAATAAATATCATGACTAAAAAATTTTTTAACAATCTTTTGAAATAATATTTATTTGTATAAATTCACGATTTTTGTCTGTTTATTTGAATCGTTTGTTTTACTTAAGACAAATTTACGGGATCTTATGGTGAAATATCTATTATTAATCTTGTATTTATTTTTAACAATAGCTTTCTAAAAATATTAAGGATTCTATTTTTTTGTAATTTTGGATATCAGTTTTATCTCACTTATTTACAATTTTAAATAGCGAACTAAATAATTTAATTAGCCTTATAAAAAAATTAAAATAATATAAATATATAAAATTTTATCTTGATATTTTAAAAATCACAATATTTTTTTTGTGATTAATATCAAAAAATTTTATAGCTTTAACTAATTTTTCGATTTGAGATTGTATTGATTTTCGCAAGCGTTTGAATAAAATATAGTTAATTAAATCATTAACTGTGTAAAAAATCTATCATAATTAAATCTTATTTGAAAATAATTTATACACATTTTTATAGCAGAGAATAAATCTCGAATATTATTTGTAATGGTTTTTTTTCTTTTGTTTTAAAGATCTAATAGCCAAATTCCAGAAAATTTTTTCATCATTCAGTCATTGTAATTAATTAAAATTTTAATTAATTTTACTGATTTCTCGTAGTTTAACTTTTTTTTTTTTGATTGTTTAATTATCTTTAAATGAAATGATATTTAATGTTAATGATTTATAAAGCACTAAATATCCAGAAATAGATTGATTAAATCGCTTCTCAGTGAAATTAATTATAAAATATATGTATGGTATATAGAATATAAACTGTGTGATCAGTAATTCTATAAAAAAGTTATTTCTAGAATGAAATAGATGACTGAGTCACTTAATTATCAGATTTTTAAAAATATATTATTATCAATGAAACTACAGAAATGCAATTTGTATTTAAAAATTGTGTCAAGAAATTCTAAAATCTTATTATATTTATTTAATTATTATATTAAACGTTGGTGATATATATTTATTTTTAATTTATTTTAATATAAATATCTTATAAAAAATTCAATATTATACTTATTAATTTTCTTGAAATTTTTTTCATCGTTTAATCACCTCGTAAATGCTTTTGTTTAGTATACTTTGAATAATTAATTCGCTGTGTTAATTTCTTTATTATAGTTTTATATACCTTATCGATAAATATTTGGCTTGATAAGGAAATTATACTATGGTTTAAAACATTACATACTTTAACATTAGAAATTTTACAATATTATATCATCAAACACTTATTATTAGTGATTGACTGAAGCTAGAATTCCATATTTAATAATTTTAGACCATTTAATTAATATCAAATATCGATGTTATGTAATAATATCTTTCGCTTGAGTTTTTTTATAATGATATGAAAAATCTAGTAAAGAAAAAAAACATTTTATAATTTATTCGTGAAAAAATTTCGAATAGTATATTCACCAGCTGCTCGAATTCAAAATATACTTCTTCTATTATTGATATTGGTAATAATCTATTATTCAGTATTTTTTTCTTATTTTTATACCAATAAACTGATAATAATCACCAAAAAGATTAGATTACAGAGATTATCTGTGATCCTCTGATAATTACAATCTAAAAAAAATCTTTGATTTATAATAGACTTTATGACTCGTTGCTATGGTTTCCTAAAAATAATAAAATAATTTTGAATCTTCTTTTTACTTACTGCATAATATTCCTAAAATTCAGAAAATAGAATCAGATAATTGTAGCTAAAATTGGTATAAATTACTAACTAATCTTGAAAATCAATCCCTTTCTAATTAGTTTATCTTTACTTATTTTTTTGAAAACCAACTTTTACCAAAAAAGATTAATAAAGATTAAAATTTTTTTATTTTAGATTCTTAAATAGCTCAGAAAATTAATCATAAATATAGTATTCTACAGAAATAAACTAAGCCTTGAAAAATTAAAATTTTACAGATTTTATATGCAGTAATTATACATTGAAGAGTTTTTTTTTTTTGGATCCTTCAATCCAATATATCATTATTTTCTATATTGATAAATTTTTGTTAGCTAGATAAGAGATAAAGATTTAATTTGGGTAATTTTATCATAAAAATTAATTTCTAGATATTTTAAACTTAATTTCTAGATATTTTAAACTTAATTTTATGCTTCAACTAGCTAATAAGAAATTAATTTTCAGAAATTCAAGATAGTTTCTTATATATTAAAAAAAAACTTAGTATTTTTCCTTGCCAGCATATTGATAAGAGATCAAATTAATGAAAAAATAGATGATGAAATCTCATTCCGAATGAATGTGCTCTAAATTAATTTATAACATCCTAATATATAAACCTATTAACGTATGATTAAATGCATTTTTAATTTTTAATGAATGTACCTAGAATAATTCTATTTTTCTATAACCATACACCTTAATTGCCCTATATCAGGCTAATATATTGCATTTAAAGCTCGAATTTTAAATGTGATTTTAATTACCGCAATAATATTAAATAGTTTTTATGAATTTTTGCAGTAAAATTAAATGTATTTATTTATTTAGGTTTTCAATTCTATACACCTCTTTCTTGATGCGAAATTTTTTTCGGATAATGTGTATTAAAATTGATAAAAAATAAAGATTTCTTTGCCAAATTTTCTCTCAGAGATCATTTTATATAATCTAAGAAATTTCTAATAATTATTTAAAGAGTTATAATACTTGAAAAATTCGATCATACATTCAATATAAATCTTTATTAATGAAAATAAAATATACAATAGCTATCGTTTGCGGACCTTGATATAGCGCTTTTAGCTTTTAAAGTTATCGTGGGTATAAAACTAGTAAAATTCGTTTAATTTTGTAACTCTAATAGGCGATGTGAATTTCCAAATTAGTATAATACTTATAAAATTAGCAGAATATTTTTAATTAAATAAGCTCAAATATTTCTATTTGTATTATAGAGACCTGTAAACTTAAATGGATCATTTTATTACAATAACATGGATATCAGTAAATTTTAATATATTCAAATATTTAATTTGAGATCATATTTTCAGAGTAATTAAATTTATACAAAATGATAGATAAAAAATGTTATTTTTGGTACTCTGAGAATTTAAGCTTTTTTCACAGTAACAATAAAAATCTTTAGCTATTAAATTGAAATATTTAAAGAAAAATTATTATATTGTTATTGAATGCTATTGATGTATTATTTGAAATGAATACAATAATAATTTAATGGGAAAGATAAATTAAACCTAATAATATCGTATCTTATGAGAATATCACTTTTATATTCAATTCAATTGTTGGATATTGTCGTAATTGAATCTGTTTTGAAATTACCATTACATAATTCAGATTTTGAGATCATAAATTGGTTATTAGCAATTATGTAATTAAACCGATATCTATTTTGATTTTTTTATAAAAAATAAACTATAACTTTAGCTATTAATTTAGGTATACTAACTTATCATACTATATTTATATTGATAAAAATAAAAGTAGCATTTTTTTTCTAATGATATGAAGCAATACTGGTAGATCGGGGTTAGATTTAGATATCAAAATATTACTAAAGTATATATTCAACATAAAATATTCTCACTATTGATTATTTTGAAATTTTTTTAATAATTTAAAGCTACTATATTAAAAAAATGTGAAAATATATAATTTTTTAATAATTTGGCATAAAATAACAAAGATATACTTAGAATTTTAATCAATATTTTAGCTATTATCTTTTTATATAACTATCATGTAACGAATTAAAGAACTCGGATTAATGGTTTTGGTTATTTAAATAAAAGAGCTTCGATAATAACCTATAGTTTAATAATATCTAATTAAAATATTATAAAAAAATAGGTTTAAAAATTTTTTTCATTATCCATAAATTATCGTTAATATAAAATGGAATAAAATTCGAGAGTATTTAATATTATGCTGATATTACCCGCGAATTAAAATTAAACCTCAAAAAATAAAAATAATCTTTTATTATGATTTTTTCAACGAGTTAATCGTTTAGCTTGAAAATTAATATCTATATTTATATTATTATTAGCAATATAATTAGTTGTGTCTCAATTTATAAAGAATAAAAATTGCATTCTATGGAATTATATCGTATAAAATAGCATATATTTACATTATTAATTGTAAATAAAATAATTTTTCGGCTCACCAAGCACTATAAGTATATTTTATTCGTCATATCAGTGAGTGCTAATATTATAAATTCTTTGATTGGAGTCTAATTTATCTTTGATCCAGTATATAGCTATTGTAAACGATCTAATTATGACCTTTTATCATAAAAATTTTTGAAAGAAGTTTGTCACAGAAAAAATAAGCGCCCAAATATATGCGATTCTCAGTATCCCTGAACCAACTTATAAATGGTATGGATCAAATAGAACAGTGGGCGATGGGATCGATTGAAAAGCTGTTTTTTCAATGATTTTTTGTATACTTGAAAATAAAGTTAAATAAAATCTGTAGACAAACATTAAAAAATATATCGAGAATACTAAAATATGCTAAATTTTGCATATAATAATTGGTCATAAGCTTTAAATATCTAAAGAAATTATTTAATCTTGTATCTGAATTTCTTCAACTTTCAATACCAAATTTACTAGCTAGTAAATATACAATTTAACTAATTGCTTTAATATTTAGATTATGAACTAATATGCTACATATTCACAAGTAAAGTTTAAGTAAGAATTTGCGGTAATTATTTTTCCAATAAATAAAAGTGGCTCACAACACTTAAAGTGTGATCAATAAAAAAGAATGTATTAAATATTAAAAACAAGCGTCACCTGCAGGATTCGAACCTGCGCTCCCAAAGGGAAATGGCTTAGCAGGCCACCGCGTTAACCACTCCGCCAAAGTGACTTGTGAATGGTTTATTTTTTTATATAACTTGATTATATAATTAGAGTCTATATATCAAACAATTAAGAATATATTTTATTTTACGTTATACCCTGGTTTATCTCTTTCATGGTGACAGACTATTTGTATTCCACCAAATATAGCCAACTGTGTTCAATTAATTTTTTTTTAATTCCGAGGCCTTATGAAATATCGGTTTATTGTATATTATCAGCAAATAATTAACTTGCTTAATAAATATAAACGAAATATAAAATTAGCATTTTTAAATTATGTTGGATGGGAAAAAGTTAAATATAAGAAAAGAAATTTTCTGATGAGAAAATTCAAAGTGAATAATTTTCTTTTCTCTTATAAAGTTTACAAGTTTATAGTTGATTGATACTCAAAAGCATTATGCAGGAATACTATTTTTATATATTATTTGAGTGTTAAATTGAAGAAATAAATTCGTAATATTTTTGTACAAATTTTATCATTGAGTCAGACGATACCTGGGTGCCTCAAAATTTGAAATTTATATATACATTTGGGCCATCAAAATTGACAGCGGATACCCTTAAAGAGTATTATATACTAAATTAAATAAATAATAATACCAAAATGATATAAAATTCACGTTTGCATATAAAGACGATGAATAAGTGAATATCACTAGTGCCCTGCAAAAAATATAAGCTAATTTATGAATTATCACTAATTTATTTGATGAAA
>LSSN01001407.1:0-30014 GCA_001970855.1 Smittium culicis
ATAATATAGGAAAGTTTAATAAAACCACTACACAAAGGGGTACTACACGAACTGTGTACCCTGATCTATTCACATAGTTCGCATGGAAGCTCACGCTTAGTGAGGGGAGTGTCGTCGTATCGTCGATCTATAAATTATAATACATCAGGGGCAATCTATAAATAGCCCCTGAAACACTCGCACAGAAATTAAAAGAAAAAAAAAATAAAATAAAAGGAAAAATCAAAGAAAAAAAAATATAAAAGAAAAAAAAGTATATATAAAAAAGCACCAAGTAGAGAGAATAGGTTTTTTCACCTTCTTTTGGTTTTTCCTCATTCCTTAACTTAAAGCACCCATTTAGTTATTTTATTTATTATATTATAATTTAGTTTTATTTTAATAAAGAAGTGTCATAATACTTATTCAATTATTGGTTAATACATTAACTTGATTAAGTAAAACAAATAAGCACCTATGGATACACAGGGTGCCGACAAGGGAAATTTCCATAATTTCATAAACACAAAAATTAAATATTGAGCTCAATTGCTAATTGGCGATCATCTCATTTGTAAGGCATGTAGTGGAAAATGTTCATAATTAGTGCAACTAATATATTGTTTATTTATTCTATTATATAATCAAAGTTGCATATTGGATTTTCTATTCTCGATTCAGATTATTAATTTTACCTCGAAAAAAAAAAAAAAGCAAAAAGGCTAATATGAGCAGATTGGATTTGCAGATCAAAAAAAAAATCAGATAAAAAAAAAAACTAGAAAAATTGAAACCTGTTTAGTCATTGATCTCGACTTTGCAATAATTGTTAGTGTATTACATATATTATCACTACAAAAACAAACACTAAATAGTGTACTTGTATAAATAACACTAGCCATAACCTGTAAAAACCATCCAGTATCACTAATAGCACAAAAAGATTTTTTGCCCTTTTTTTATCTTCATTAAAATACTCAAACATCTATAGCTCCACGAATAAACATCAAGTTCTTATAACATTACAAGATAAGCTTATATTTTTCATTGTTAAAATTTTTCCACTGCAATAATAATAGTAAAAGTACAAGCTCATACATTACCCCTTTATTCAAAGCATTAAAATAACTACACATTATTTAATACTACAATCCCTTACATCCTATTTCGCTAAACACCGCTGAATCATGTATACATAAAAGTTTAAATCTGATCATGAAACTATTTTAAATATACCTCATTATAAAGGCTCATTACTGTTCGAATTAGCTCAATTAAAATTATAATCTATAATACAAAATGCCAAGTCCCACTCTATATAAATACTAGATTATCCTAATCCACTAATATATGTGAGATTCTTTTGAGAAAAATCATTTTCTAATAAACTTTTCCTTGGCTTCAATTTTTATTTGAGGTTTAAACTCAATTAGGTTATTCTAGAAAATGGATCAAATATATTTACCAATATAATCGCCCAATATTTATTTTCAAATGAAGATCAAAAAAAAAATAGTATTTTTCGGCTTAAGGATCAATCATGTGGGCTATTCTTACTGAAAGCAGAACTTGCTTACTTAGACATTTTATCTGTCTATTTTATTGGAAAAGGTATTGGTTGTATCAGGTAAAACATTATACAATATTTTCTAATAAGATTTAAAAATAATATTAATATTGCAAAGTCGGAAAATTTTATCAGGAAAAGTTTCGCTCCTCGAATTAATATCACATTGCAATATTACTGCCGTTTATATAAAATATACAAATATAGATTTTTTGTGACATTTTATTGCAAAGATAATAGCTCCAAATATAACTACAATCTGCAACACCACCACCCCTAGTCTTATCAAATTACAATGATATTAAAATCTAGCTAATAGCTATGCAAGATAAAATAAAAGATTCCTTTCTAAATGAATTATTATTATTATTATTATTATTATTATTATTATTATTATTATTATTATTATTATTATTATTATTATTATTTTGCTTCAATAAATTTATGCAAAGGTAACCACAAAAAAAAATATATTGCTTGCTTTTTATTAAAAAATTAACGTTGCTTTAATAAATGACATAAAAATCTCATAACTAATAATATCTAAAGATATAATACCTGTGCTTTCATTATATCTCAATCGTGTGAAATTTCGAAATTTTGAAAAATAATTAAATAATTAAATATTACAATTTCTCAATAATATAAATTAATTACAAACATATTAAATAATAAGTAAACAATAAATAAAGTATACATACTATCAAAAAGCAATAATACAAAATGAATAAATTAAAAGCTAAATGGCTGCTACATAGAAGAAATACAATGCCCCTCTTTAAATAATTTTATAAATAAATTGTATAAACTGGCCAAGTCTACTGCTAACATACTCAGATATCTATCGATCCCTACAGTAATTCATCTGTGCAGTTGGATCTTTTAATTTCAAAAAAATTAATAACATTAAAAGAGCCGAGGTAACAGCTCCCCAAATTTTTCTTTTAAAGATGAGCTTGATTAATAATTGCATCAACTAACTTTTTATAAACTATTTCTGATCCTACGTTCAATTGAAAATCAACACCCTTAACTTTAGGAACAATAGTTCTGTATAAATATACATAAAAAGATAACGTTCCATCAGGTTTATTGATCTCAATATACTCTGAAGATCCCAAACTAAAAATATTTGACTGTAGCGAATCTTTATCGTCAACTTTTTCTGTAAAGGATAGTACATTTCTAATTACATTGGGTGTTTTTCTGTTAATTGTAAGCTCATCTAAAATCTTATTTGGTGCTCTAAATTTGCTTTTTGGTTCAACGCTTAATGAAGAGTAATTTCCAATTGGCTCTCTCCTAATGCCTCCATCAGATAATAAGCTGAGGTTTTTATATCGAGGCAAACTATTAAATTTATTCCTTATTTCCTCTAAGCTCTCTAACTTTTTTTCTGATGGAATATAGCAATAGAAGTAACCATGACCTTCGGTGTATTTTAATCCCATTTGATTGAAAGCTTTCAACAACGACTCCCTAATTAATAGTGGTTTCTTAAAAGATGTTATACGTAGCGAATATAGCTTTTTGATTGAAACTGACTTGAACGTTGAATCAAAAGTCCCCTCTGGTGTCTCTGAAATTTTATTCAATCCACCATGAACCTTTGGCTCTTTACTGCTTTTATCAAAGCTAAAAATTATGGATCTAACCTTAGGAATATTTTTATATCCTGCTTGAGATTCAGAAATAATGCGCCGAAACACGCCTCTCTTTTCTGGTGCACCACGGCTTGAGTTAATTCCGAGTGTATTTCTTGAATCATCTGGTCTAGAAGCCTTTGGTCCCAATGCAAGCGAGACATCGTATGACCTATGAATTTCAGGTTTTAAATTGCCTGAAACCTCCAATTCAACGGGCTTTAAATTATCTTGGTAATACTTTATCTTTATAGATTTTTTTGTTGTAGTTAAAGTATTTCGATGCAAAGTGGCTTCTTGTTTAAGACTGTTTTTTTTACTGCTGATGTCATGCAAGAATGACATTTTAGAAAAAATGGATTTACGAGTGTTTGTTTTGTTATTGACTGAGGGTACGTCATTTGAAATAATGCTATAAATTGACGAAGGAGTTGTCGATGAATCATTACTCATGTTACAAGCAATAGACGAATGCGATAAATCTGGAAATATATTTTTAGTATTGTCACTAGAAATATTTTCAGTTTTAAATTCCACTCCAATACTGGGAGTTACTCTATTACTGAGTCTAGAAGACAGCATTTCCAGCTTAAATCGCGGGTCTGATGAGTCAAGATCTGTTGGATTAACGGGTTTGCGGTCTTGATTAAATGCTTTTTTGGTACCAGGCGAAATACATTTTGGTGATTTCGCGTTAAAGGATTCAGAGAAATCGCTAAGTTTGTTGTTAAAAGAGTTCAGGTATGATTCCATGTGATCAGAAAAATAGTCCTGGTTGCTAGATATAGTGGGTCTTAATGCTTTAGAGTTAACGACAGAATTAAATTTGTTGTCAAATGTTCCAAACTTATCAAAATCATATCCACTGTTATGCTTATTTTTTTTATTGTCTATAGTAGAAACCTTTGGGACAGTAGAACCTATTTTATTAGAGCTCTTTTTTTCTCTCAAATCATCTTTGGGAACATTTATACTTGAGCTTCTAAAAATAGTGTTGTCTTTTATTGATTTATCAGTGCTAAAAGCCATTAAAGAATTTTTAGATTTAATAGTATTTGGATTTTTAGTCAGAGTGGAATTAGTTTTTGTATTAGTCATCTCAGGGAATTTGATTTGCTTTATTTCATTTCTGGGTGAAGTTGAAATATTTCTGAAAATAGAGTCATAGTCATTGTGTGTTTCTTTATCGTTTTCTGAAAATGAGGATAAAGATTTCATTTTTATTGAGCGCTCAACTACTTTTCTCTTCCGAAGCAAATTTTCGCTAACGAGGTGATATATGTTAATGAGGGGATCGTTCATGACATCAGGACCATATTCAAGCACATAGTCGCTGTTATTTGCTTTTGAGCTGATCTTGGAATAAGCACTTTTATTAGGTATATTGTTTGATAAAGTTTCTAAATACTTTGATTCTCTATTAAAATGCCTATCTTTAATTGTTTTTTCGCTGTCAAATAATACAGCATGTGTGCTAGAAGATAGGTTTGGTAATAGGCCAGTTGCTATGGCATTAAGTCCAATCGATGCGCGTTTATTATCACAATATAGATTATCGATCCGAGTATCTAAAGTGGAGACGCTGTTTAAAATTTTTGATGCGCTGTCTGAAAAATTATAAGTGTCATTACAGCTTTGGTTAGGCAATTCAAGGTATTTATGGAATTTCGTAGAAAGATAGTTTCTGTAACTTTTTGAGGTTATTTTAGCAACAAGGGATTGATATATAAAGTCTTTAGAGCCTAGCCCCAAACCCACGTACCTACTCATTATTTCAACAACGGTGTCATCTATTTGGCTGGGGTGAATAAGAGGAACCCTTTTTGGTAAATAAGATATCAGAGGCGAGGTTTGACCTTTACATATCCATTTGTGATTTAGGATTTCTGGCATTTTAGCACGGTTTTTGGGGTTAGTGTTGATAAGTCTAGTGAGGAGATGTACACAATCATTAGACAAGAAAGGGGGGATATAAAATTTACCGGTCTTTATTTTGTAGTATAACTTAGATATGTTAGGGTCGTCGAATGGGACAGAACCGCATACGAGAACGTATAAGACAATTCCAAAAGACCATATATCAACTTCAGGACCAACATAGGGGTTTGAGGTAAGTAACTCTGGGGCTGCAAAGTAGAGAGAGCCACAGAATGTACTTAAGAGGTCAGATTTTGAGAATAAGTTGGAAAGGCCAAAGTCAATAATTTTAATGTTTCCTTTATCAGTAACAAGAATATTTTCAATTTTTAAATCTCTGTGAACTATGTTATTTTTATGCATGTAATCTATTGCAGATAATATTTGTCTTGCAAGCTTTCTTGAGTGAGATTCCTTAAGCCTACCCTTTTTGACTATGAAGTCAAGAAGCTGGCCTCCAGAAATAGCTTCAGAAACTAAGTAAAAGTTATCATAGTGAAAGATAGTGTCGTATAGCTCGCAAATATTGGGGTGGTAAAGAATTTGGCTTATTGCAATTTCGCGCAACACGCGAATATCTTTAGACTCTCTCTGTTCACGATCTTTGGTAGTGAACTCTAATCGAGGCTGAGCCCTTGTTACAGGTTTGTGCTCGATATTTTCCTTTAAAAGTCTAATAAATCTTTTTGCACCATTTGGTAGGTCTTCTGGAGGGCCAGTTGGGACGACTAAAGGCCCATTGTCATTTTCTGAAATAGAAGATTCACTGATATTTTTATAAGCGTATTTTCTATATACAGGGTTGGAGACTTTAAAGCCTGGATCAGTTCTTGGAATTGTCTTAATTGCGACCTAAAAAAAAAAGGGGGGAGGGGGTTAAATAAATTTTCAGAGTATTATATTTAAAAGTGTTTAAAAGTTTACAGATTAATTTAAGAATATTTGTAAAGTGTGGAACTAAATAAAAATAGTAAAATTAATTGAAATTTACAGTATTATTTGAACGGGTATCAATTGCTAAAAAAACTTTGCCCATGTTTCCTTCACCGATGATTTTTTTTATTTTAAATGGGCCGATCAAGTTAGAGGTAGAAGATTTAAGGTCAGATCTTTTGGAATCGGAGCTCTTTTTTTCGATGTTTTGTTGTGGTGTATTGTAGCTTAACTCAGGATTTTTTTCGTTTTTTATGGGTTTGGAGGTAGGAGGTTTCGAGGAAACTATTGTGTTTGAATTAACATTTAAGTAGTCTATTGGATCGTAATTACTTTTTAAAGTCAACCTGCGAGATCTATTTTTCTGATTATATTGTGAAACAAAGTTTGGATCGAAGCTATTATTTACGGTATTGTGAGAGTAAGCTACATCTCTATCGCTAGATTCGATCTTCAGCGAATTTAAATTATCAAACATTGAATCTAGAGCATTATTTTTTTTTGTAATTGTGCTTTGTACAGCGTTTGGAAAGTCTTTGGAAATTTTTGAGGTATACTCTTTGAATGAATTTGATACTGGGTCACTCGTACCATAGCTTATCGAAGACAGAAACCTTTTATTAAATTCATTATTCTGATTAGGATTATTTGATGCTATGCTAACGTCCATAGCCAAAGAGTATTAGGGAAATAAAAAAAGCGAGAATGAAAGGATGGTATTAGCTATTAGGGTATTAGTAGGGTTAATATACTTAAAGCGAAAAGACTAGAAGTTCGGTTATTCTACTAGTTAATGAAATATACAGTTGAACATGAAGGAATAGGCAGGAGAAGATTGGGTAAGATAATATGGTGGAGGTAAAACGAAAAGTAAAGGTATATTGGAAATTAAAAGAATTGTAGTATATGAAATATGTATTATCATAAAAATAGGGAGATAGCGATATTGATTAGGATGGGAGTAGCCTCGAGGGGTTTAGAGAAGTACTATTAGGGTTGTAAAGTAAGTAATAACAAATATTAAAATAGAGATATATAGGAAACTTAAAGATAAGGAAAAAAGAGAGTTTTAAAATTGCTGAAGGTGAAATTGAGCGTTTATAAAGGATAATAAATCAAAAGAGATTAGATTAGCATTTAAGGTTTTAGGAGAATGAATAACAAGCGTTAAAAGAATGAAGCGCCAAAAGAACATATATAGCGTTAAAGGACAAGCAAGATAATAAATAAATCAGAAATAAGAGCTCAGTTTAATGCGGTTAAAAATAGACACTGCGAAAACATGGGCATGTAGCGAAAAGTTTACTCGCCAATGAGTGGCAGCTTGCATACGTTACAGCAATTTGAAATAGAGGGGATTAGGCAATTGATAATTGCAACGAATTTCTAAATATACTTCCGCATTAAATAATCGTATAATAAAACGCTATTAACCTACACCCATTGGCCCTCTCAGGAATTCCCTCATTTGCAGATGGCCAATAGGTATTTATGCTTCATTTATCCATTACAAAGCGATCAAATGCAGCGTATAAGCTATGGCGGAAAGTAAGTGCAACATACCAACAGCCATGGATCTATCCAATATGTGCTGGCGCATCTGAGCCCTCTAGCATCCACACTACCTAAGCCCACTAACATCTAAGCTACTAAGCTTTCTAACGTCCACACTACCCAAGCTCTCTAACATCTCGGATACTAAGCCCTCTAATATGAACATGCTGTGAGAAAAATCTAATAAATATACACGCTTGAGCTGATGCAAATAAACAAAACATGTATTGAGCCAAACTTGATTCTTGGTACACAAAGAATGTGTGTGTTCTCATGTCCAAATACAATCCCCCGCCAAAAAATAAACTAAGCACAAAAAATACCCTGCATTACTTAAGCGTGTATCAAAAAATAGCTGTTGACGCTTGTACTTGACATTCTAAAAGATTTTCTCTTCTTGCTCCTTAGAAAAGATTTTTATCATGTGAGAAAAATATGTAACTCAGTTACAATATCCATCTAAAAGGCGTTTATGAACATCAATAAAAATAAATATCTGCACTTCGAGATCTACCTGATCACTAAATAAATAATACTAATATTAATTCGCATATGAGCTTAATAAGCTACATTTGTGCTTTTTTTAGGTACTCGGGAATTGGATCTTCATTACTTTATTTCTTTAAAATTCTTCTCATCCTCTCTTGCTTTAAATCTCCAAACCATCAACAAGCCTATCACTAAGCTTTTTAAAAAATACAAAAAAATAGTGCGACAATCCTATCTTTATACTTTACCCCTCTCTACGCTTTGATTGATAAAATCTACGCGTTGCTATGGTGACCTCATTCTTGCAACTTTCTTAGACCTATACTCTTTTCACGCGTTAAGGGCCAGTCTCCTAGTAACTACAAAAATATAATGCCCCGCATTTTTCAAACAATTAGCAAGATACCTTTTCTGGTCTTATATTCAGCAACAACCAGAAACATTCCCACCACCCCTCGTTTTTTTTTTTTTTACTCGATCATTCGTAGACCCACAATAAATTTTCCCAGCTAACTTTTGATTGTATCTCCACCTTATCCTCTCCCGCTTCGTTTTGTCCTTAAGCTCTCTTGCAATAGCATTAAAAGCCATCTTACTAAAAATTAATTGGCTAATTTAGTTATATACACGTACTACTAAATCTTGATAATTCCGCTAATCCCAGCCACAACAGTTCTAGAATTTTAGGCGTAAGCAGTCTGGTATTCTGAAAATTAATAATCATAGCTCAGAGCCAGAAATAATTTAATATATAGGCCTCTCCTAACTCAACATCTTCCTCACTCTCGCGCCATCATTCAGCCTCAGCTTCAGCGCTTTACTAGGAATATTTACTAAAAAAAGAAGTTCTATTTTATTATCTTATTTCACTACTCAAACTAATTTGGATAATAGTAATAAAGCTTTTTTTTATGGATATATTGCCTCTTTATTTTGATTTTCCAACTTCCCCTTTCACGGGTGGTAGACTGTTTTTGATCTAGCAAATATAACCATATTCGTTCAATTAGTATAATTTAATTCGTGGATCCATATATTTATTGGCTTGTTGAAGAGTAGCAGCAAATAATAAACACACTTATAAATCGCAGTCAAAAACAGTAAACCCATTCTCTTAAAGAGTGCTAGGCTGGAAATGGCTAACAATATGCTTTTATCTTTCTCATACCTATCTACGGCTTGCAAAACAATACTGAAATTTCAGTGTTATATCATCTTTTAAAAAAATGTTTTGCTCACTAATAGCTGCAATGGATAAATGTATTACAAACCTCACTCATACCATCAACAGTTATAATAGATAAAAAATAACAAAGGTGCCTCCAACCACAATATTTACCTTTGTTATTGTTTTTTTCTTCTGCAAATAGCTTGCATTTACCCACTTTACACCATTACCTAACAAATCCGATTATAACAATATTACCTAATTGTATGTTTTCAATTCCACCAATTCATTCGTGTGTTTCGTATTACAGATTTTAAGTAATTTGCGCTTTTTAACCCGCAGAGTTATAGATTCATTTATTAAATAAGCCATAAATAATACTCGGAAACATGTCTTCAGCCCATTTATATATAATTGCTTATAATTATATAATAAAGTTTTGGATATATTTTTGTTTCGGCTTTTCACTGAAGCAGTTTATATAAAATACACGAAATCCAAATCTATCTAATTAATCTGAATTTCTTCTTTTGTACCAAATGTTACTCGCTTTGTAATATAATCTTTTAAAACTAGTTGAATTATTCTTTCAATTACTTCCTCCACTGATTATTGCTTAACCAAGAACAAATTTGAAACGTGTGTACACTTTTATGATAATATTTTCACATTAATCTACAAGTGAAAATGAATATTTCGCATTCACTATTCCCTTTTATTACATTCAGTGATTTTGTCACTCTAAAATTAATCACTGTGTAACTATTTTTACATACTCATTTTATATAAAAATATCTACAATTTCAATTATTTGAAGTTGCAAAAATAAAATTTTTACTATTAATAATTTCAATCTTATCTGAATCGCTTTTGCTTAAAGGACCCGCATATTCATTGAACAAATACAAAGGTACACCTAATAAATACACCCCGGATTACATTAGAAAATTAGCCTATGATTCTGAGAATTTGAAGCTTTATCTGTTAGATTTAGCTTTACCATTTAGCTTTTAAACGAAAGCGGGAAAGAATGTAATTTTAATTGCGTGTAATACACTGTAACTTAACACATCACGTATCTCAATGCCTGAAATGTACAAGGTTTCGTCTATGCCAGTTTCCAAAGATGCAAAAATAAAATATAATATGAAAGATTATTTCGAGGAACGGAACTTTTCCTATTAAAAATTTCCTATTTGCATTCTTAACTTTTATTTTTAAAATAATTACAAAACGTCATCGAATGACTAATCTGATTCAGCCAAAAGCTTTTCCTAATATACATAAGCAAATAGAATTTTAAAGAAAAATAGTTCCACTTCTCCGAAGAATTTCCCATATATAAGACTTGTTACTTCTTAGTTCTAAAACTCAATAAGTCCAAATTGAAATGTCATTTTAGCCTAATTTCTCGTGTTTGAACAATATAAAACTAAATTTAGTCTCATTACAAATGAGCTTTCACTTTTTTTAAATCTGTTCTAAAATTATGGTCTTATTTTTAAAATAATTAAAATATTGAGTTAACGCTTTGTTTTAAACATCTGGTCGCCGAATTAAATCGAGTCAGTCTCATTATCTTTCCAAAAAAAATATCTTAAAGCTTATTTTTTTATTTTTTAAATTTAATAAAGATTATAAAGGTTTAAAATAATTTCATAAACGTATTTAATGTTTTTGTTTTCATTGCTTGATCGCTCAGTAAAAAATAAATATTAAAATACTCATTTTTAAATCTAAATGTATACATTATATTTATTAAAAATGCATATAAATTTAAATTTTTATATACAGAACGTCTAGTGATTGAACTATTTTTTCGTATTTTACCTAGAATTTTATACTATCGTTTTTCAGTTTTGTGTTTAGTATGTTTAAGTACGCATACGTATATGACATTGATTATTGTTCCACATTTTAAAGGAAAATGTATATAGTATTATTTACTTCCACAAATAAACTATCTAATTTTATCTTTTGCTTACAATAATAAACCCGAGCGCTAACCTAATCCGCTTTCCACAAAAATCAAACAAGCTTCAATAATATCGAATTCTGAACCTATTATCTCGCACTAAATACAATTTATTTATGGATTGAAAACTGAATTTTAAATTTCAATATTGTTTAGATAGTATAATAATAAGCGAAAGTAAAAACTGTTTTTAGTGTGTATTTTTTGCGATAAACTATATCAAAAGATAAAGTAAAGTGAATTATAATCATCTTTAAAAGATATTAGGAGTTATATAAAAATTCAAAAATATAAATGCTTTATGGACAATCAAAATCTTCAAATTTTTGTGAATAATTTCTCGTTGTACATAACTGACGCCATAAATATTACAATCGTATAAATATATATTTACAAGATACACATATTTGATTGCGCTTAAATATAATATATTACTGCACTACAATAATAATAAAAATTTTTGTAGATATAATTTTTTTGCTCTTGATTTATTTATTAGAATAAAAGCGATAATTATTAATAACTATTTCTTTGACTCTAATCAATGGATAAAGTGGCTATAAAATCCACTATCTTTAATCGTGTTTCAAGATAAAATAAATAACCTTTTTGAATTATAGTTATTATAATAAATCATTTTCGAAGCCATTTATATACATGATCCCGTATTTTCTATTATAAAGAAAAATTAATTAAAATAAAAACACTAATAAAGAAATTAATCGAAACAAATATTATATCATTTTAATTGATGATTTATCAAACTTTATAAATGTACAAGTCGTTTACTCCCTTAAATTTTATTCATTATTTAGAAAAATAGCTTGCGAAGGAGGTTTTATTTGAAAATACCCGAGTTTTAAATAGTTCAATACATTTATTAATGTAATTATTATCCTTTTATCCTGTAAATAAAATTAATAATCTCTCTTAATTTTGGATATCATAATTTTTTTTTTTTGACAAAAAGTCTTTACATAATTATAATATATACGATTAATATGAGAAAATAAACAAAATATCTCTATAGTCACAGATGATTTATGTTTCTACTATATATTTTGTAGGAAAATATAGATTTTTTAATAAAACCATAAATTTTATATACGTTTTATATATTATTGACTAGCTATTGGATAAATTAAAAATATAAGCATTTTTATCTCATCATCATAAAAATAAATATATCGAGTTGGTAACTAATCTTTAGTTAAAAAATAATAATTTGATTTTTATAATAATTTTTTATTTTTACTATTTATAAACATATTTGATTATTAAGTAAAAATAAAAATCGTATTATATTTTTATAATAAAATAATTAGTAAAAGCGATTCTGTTTTTTTACGATTTTAATCCTGATAAGCGTTAATTTTTGGAATTTTTTAATTAGTAATTTTTCATATTTTAAATGTGAAACTCAGATGAATTGTTTTTAATTTATTGTAAAAAAAATTTTTTTTTGCAATTTTTTCTCAAGAGCATATTATTATAATTGATTTATTTTTAAATTTTTAAATGTTTTAATCGTTTTTAATGATATATTTAAACTATTGACCCACAGCGCCGAGAATTTAAATTTATTTTAATTTTTTTTACAATTATTGTTTATTTTTAATTTCTCTAACTTGGAAATATCCAATTAAGGTAAATTCCCAACTATTTGTAAAAAAAATCATAGAAAAATTACCTCTGTATTAATAATCGATTTATTGAATAATAATATTTTTATAAATCCTAAATTTTTTTCCTAAAATACAAATTAATTTTACATTCTGCAAAAATAAACATTTAATTTTTTTTATAATTTTTTGACTCAGTTAAAATATATATACATTTTGAGAAATTGAGAAATTAAATAATTTTATTACTTAACATATTATAAAGAATTTATATATGATAAATATATTATATCGCTTAGAATATTTTAAAATGGGTTAACTGATTTCAGACTGATTTTATTCTTACCTGTCATAAATTCAAAAAAATTTTATTAGTATTATTTTTCGCTTACTAGAATTCTTTTTATATTTTTAGACTTTAATAGGTATTTTTCATAATTAATCATTTGATTTTTTTTATAACAGTTACCTTGTATTATGGTTTAAATTTTTATTATTTATTTTAAGAATAATTTCTAATAAGAACTGAAATGTATTTTTAAATTCCATATTATACATTTAATTGATATTTTATAAGCAATTATAGCTTACTCTGTATATAATAAGAATAGTTAAATAATATTTCACAAATTAACACAGAATATAATTATTTTATAACTAAATGAATAATCGATTCAAATATGAGTTAATGTTACAACTCTAAAAAAATATGTATTAAAAATATTTTTATTTAATTTATAGAATGTTACAGCAAAAAAAATAATTAAAATAATAATCGTATTTTTATTTAATTGCTTAGATATTTATATCATTCTACTAATTATAAATCGTACTATAATTAGATCACGAATTTTACTAGTAAATTTTTTTAAGCATTAAAATGAAATTTAGCAAAGATAATAGAATATTTCAAAGATATCTTTTGGAGGTATAGTATACGATCAAAAAATTTAGACTCGTATCATAAAATAGAAATTCTTTTTTTCAAAATAATGATCATGCAATCAAATTATCATGTAAAAAAAATTCTTCAGATCCTAAATCAAACACATATAATTTTATTTATTTATTCTTGAATTTGAGAATTAATTAAATACATTTATTGACTTTTTAAGCACATCAAAGTGAAAAACTACATATTTTTATATCATTTTAAGCTCTTTATAAATTCTAATTTAATTTTCTCTGAGGATAATTTAAAAAAGATTATTTTATTCATTTAATTTATTTTTCTTAATTGATAAATAATACAGTCTTAATTTTTAATAATAATTTATTATATTTTGATAAACAAGCATCATTAAATATTTAATAGCGACAAAAAAAATTTTTAAATATAAAATCTAATTTATATCAGTATATCTGAATTATTTATAGAATATAAAAATATTATTTAATTATTCAAAAAAAATCAGTTTCATAATCTATTTAACATTTAAATACTATACTAATCGTTAAATATATATATTATTGATTCAAAAAATCTATAATACCTAAAGAATAAAGCCTAACTTGATAATTTTAATAATTTCATTTGGGTAAATCGAATTCATTTTTATTATAATAAAAAACTTTATAAGTGATTTTATTACCTCTTTATTTATCTAAAATATAATAATCTTATTTTCAGGTAAGCTTTTATAAATAAAGTGATGCTTTTTTATTTATTTTAAATATATTTTTATCTCAAATCTGTAATTTTAATTTACAAAAATTATATGTTTTATTATGCTATATTTTGATGTTATAAATCTTTTTTTTTGAAAATACTTTATCAATGTTAAAATTAAACTGTATTCAATAAAATTCAAACAATATTAATTCTTTGTATAAAAGGCTTTCGATTTAAAATTTTTATAATTTATTAAATCTATTTTTAATTATTTCAATTGGCAATTTTTATAAATTAGTATATAGATTTTTTAATACTATATTTAATTCAGGCTAAATTATGTCACATTTTGGAGCTAAATTAAATTTTTTAAAATAAATTACATGTTATTTATATTAATATAAATTTTATAATATGGACTTTAATGATATAAATTTATTATTATAATGATAGCTAAAAATTTAATTTTATGTTGTAAGAGCTGAATTTTATTATATATAATTCAAATATATATTTAATTATGGGGTTTTATTTTCACTTATGCGATTTATTTTATGAAGCTGCTTTTTATTAAGACATTTTATTTCATTTTTATACGAAAAAAATTAATAATAGCCATATGAATATTTATTTTCGGAAAAAATGTTTTTTTTTCTACAAATCATAAATATGAAAATAACTGTGGAATATAAATTTTCAAACACTAAATCTCAACTTTTATTCTCTATAAATTAGGCTCTATAATTTATAAAAAAGTTTTATAACTTTGGTTAGGAAAATATTCAAAACTAGATAATTCCTCTTTTTATTTACTGATAATATTAAATATGAGATTAAGTATATAAAATGCGGCACTTGATAAAATGAGATATTTTATATGTGAGTATAAATAACCCGATATAAATATAATATTGATTTAAAATGTATTTATTTTTTTAAAATATGTAATCTACGTTTAATAGGATCATTAAATATTGCCTTATTGTGATATATTTTATTTTGGAAATTTTTTTGGGTAATTTGATTTATTTATTCCAAAAAAATAGTTTTCCATAAAATAAAAAATAGGGTGGTTATATGTCATTGAATATAACTAAAATAAAAAAAAATTTAAAAAGAAAGTAATTAGTTATAGTATTTAAAAAAATTATGAATACTTATCGCATTAAAAAATTAAATTTATAAATTAAAACTTATATATATTAAATTTTCTATGACTAAATTAACTCAGCGCTTAAAAAAATGATAAATAGTACGTAAAAAACTTATTTAAAAAAAAAAAGAACTACATTTATGAATTTTAAAGAAAATTTGATTATCACTTATATTAATTTCTTCAAAATTAAATATATATCTATTCAATTATATTGATTTAGCTATAAGAAATCTAAAATTATTTTAAGCATAAAAATATGTATATATAAACTTTTTAGCTTACGGAAAAAATTTCTTAATGAAAAGAATTGCGAAATTAAAATAGCATCAAAATGCTGATATAATACTGAAATCATTAATTTTATATCCAATATAAAACTAATAAAAATAAGAAAAAAAACTTAGAAATTATGAATAAAGAATAATAAAATCTCTAATATACTCTGAAGATTTCGATTTTTTCCTGATTCATTTAAGAATATCTCAAATAATTATAAAAGTATCAGTAAAAAAATTAATTTATAAAGGTTTCAGAAATTTTAAATCTAATACTTCAAGAAAATCTATATTGAGCAAGCATTAATAGAGTCAAAAAAAAATACTGTTAGTTTACCTATGATTATTTTAAATGAAGTTATATATAGTTGCTAGTTCGTAATTTTTTTATATTTTAGAGACGTAATACCGTGAATAGTAAACTTCTAAATTAATACAAAACCTTGAAAACTTAATAATGTAATATGATAATCACATAAATAATAAAATTCATCCAGAGATTTAATTTAAATAATTGAGTAAATATTCTATAAATATTTATATTTGCATAATCAAGATATAGATCCATAAATTATATTATTCGCAGAATAAGAATAAAAGATTAGTTTAATTATAGGTATAAAAAAATAGCTCAAACTATGCTTTAGTTAGCTACAAAGGAAAAAAATATAAAGAATGAAAAAATCCGAATAAGTTAGAAGTCTTGATAATAAAAAATGACTGAGAGATTTTACGAGCGATAAGTTTAAAGAATTTAAAAATAACAGTAAAAAAGTAAATTACGAAGCATTACAACATTAATTAAAATCTAAGAATAGAAAAAGTGAAATTTAGATATGTGCATTGTATATAATCCAGGAATGAATAAGTCATAGCGCAAATATCGAATTTTTATATTTTAGTACTATAAAACAAAAATTTAATATAATTAATTATAATATGTAAAAAATGAGTAATAAGAAAACCTAAAAATTAAAAATCTTGAAATAAAAATGCTAATAGTTTAATTTAAACTTAAATCCTAGTTTGCTATATTAATACTTTTACCTAAAATTCATGAAAGAATAGTTTAAGCTTATATTGAATTTACTGTATTTTATTATCTTAATCTATAAAAATAAAATCAAGTATATATCTTAAAAAAAATAAGAAAAATCAGTTTATATTTTATATTTACTCTAAATTCAAATTCTCAACCAAAAATAAGGGTAGATTTATATTTAAATTTAAATAATATTTGTCTAAGGCTCAAAAAAAAAAATTCGCAGAAGGAAATATAAATTACATATTTGAATAAAAAAATAATTCGAATAACTTAATTAAACCCTAAATTTATACATTTTATAGGCCATGTAAGTATTTCAAAAAGATTACAGGGGCATAAATAATTAAAGGTAATTATAAAAGTAAAAATAATGAAATAAGATCAATAATTGATCACAACTAATAACATTGCTAGTTTTGGTTTTATAATTTTCTTGGTTTTCATATCTATAAATTATTTTAAAAATTCAAGCTTTTAAAATGGTGAATTATGAAAATAAATTTAGATTTAAGCTATGATAATTGAAATATATGAGAATGGGATAAAATTAAAAAATTGCGAAATTTTATAAAAATTATAAAATAAGATATTCGACGTCAGATAGTTAAAATTCAATATCACGAAGTCTTCAATTAATAAGAATGTTATTTGGAAATGAATTTACGCAGATAAAAGTCAAAAATAAATACAAGTTATATCAAATCGGATTATAGAAACTCTTTTAGCCTTATTTTCGAGTAAATTTGCTCATAAAAGATAAATTATATTCAAATAGTGGATAATTCGGTTTAAAAATAAGGCAAGTATGATATATGATCGAAAAAAGGAGTAATTTGACTAGAATCAGTGTTAATATCAAATAAATTAACAGCAAAAAGCTATTTAAGAATGGTTTAGATAGTATCTTGGCCTGGAAAATAAAACAGTTTTGTATTTTTAGTAAGCAAATATTACTAATAGAAATATGGCTTAAACAGATAAAATCAAAGCGAATCTTTTCAGTCAGCAGATATATTTCAACTTTAAAAAGCGATGCGCTTAAAAGTTAATGGTTTAAATAATAATGGAAATATACTAAAGTCTGATTCAATTTTTTTTTAGAATAATTCGACATGATAACTTGATTGGTCTTAGGTTAATCGTAAATATAATCCAATAGATAGTTTTTAATGTTTATTTAAAAGATACTTGTAAGAATTTTTTTGTCATAACGAATTAATAAAACAGGGCATGGTGAGAAATGAAATATATTTTCATTGTAAAATAGTCTCAATGACCTATTAAGTGTTCAAAATGAATTTACTTACTATAGAGTATGGCGAAATCAAGATAGTTATTAGTTTAGAGCTTTTGAATTCCCCAATATCTTATTTTTCGCTTTATATTATTACTAAAGATTAAAATATACATAAATCGAATATGGATTAAGGATTTTTTTTATAAATTTAAAAGATTATTTATTTTATATACTGCGTAATTTAGGAAAAAAAATTGTTCAAAATAAGATAGAGAAAATAATTTTATTGACTATTTACCCACAATTATGCGCTAAATTAAGAATAGTTATATTAAGTATAAATATAATTTATTATTCTATTGCGAAAGTGAAAAACTCTTTATTTTATTGTGTTTATCTAGAAATTATAAAATATATTTCCGTATCGAGTTTATTAGTTTATTATAAGTGCTAATTTTTAGATTTATTCACGTATTATTTATTATTTTGGCAAATTGTTAATTCATTCAAAGCCATTTTTTAATTTGCATCTGGAGCATGGATATTTTTAGATTCTGAATAATACAATTTTTTTCATTTTATTCTATTCAAATATATTAATGTACTTTTTATGAACATGTTGGTAGAAAAAATGGTGGAAAAAATTCAGGATAATAGAATAATCAGTCTAAAGAAGAAATAGAGAGCAAACTAAAGCTCCAAGGTTATAAAATATAATTTTTTTTAAATTTTAGAGCTGAAATTTTGTATTATATGATACGTATACTTGTTGAAAAATGTAAGTCGTTTTAAATTATCAATCTTAAGCAATTACTGCTAATTTTAAATTCTACGAGTTGTGGAGGCTTTAAAAGTAGTCCCTCTCATATATTTCAATGAAAAGAGAACGGATGAAATAAAATATATAGAGCAGATTTAGCATCAAGGTAAACTGATAACATATATCGATTAAAATAAAATAAAATAAAATAATTAATATTTAATTTTTGGATAAATGATTTATAATTATTTTTTAATGAGAAATTATAAAATGTGTATGTTAAGTTGATAAAACTCGTATAAAATGAGTTTTTGGAGAAAGTAAAATATGGTATATTTTAATAAATAAAAGAAAAGAATATGTGTTTAGTGTTAGAAATAATAAATAATTGATATAATTAAGATTTTTGAATAGCAATTCTGGATTTTGTTTTTATTTTTAAAAGAAAAAACATTATTAAAAATTATAGAAATGCAAACTTGAGTATGACAACTGATTTTTTTCTTTCAGCTAGTTACTGATTAGAGCGCGTATTTAAATTTAGTGATTTTCTTTTTTTTGTGCTTAGATATAATAACAGTTTTCTAGAATCACAAAGGAGAAAAAAGAGAAAATTTTTGGGACAGTGCTGGTAGGGGCAGGTCTATGGATTGGGTATATTTGCGACTTGTAGCATGATGGGATTATAGGTGGGGAGAATTTATAGCGTTTTTTTTTTTTTTGTTCAAGGTGATATTTTTCAAAACAGGTATGTTTTCTAGCACAGTATTTTTTGAGATAAACTAAAAAATGAGATTTTTGCATATACTATATATTTAGCAGGTGTTATGAGATGAGAATATTCTGGCCAATAATTATAATACATTTTAATGTTAATGTTTTTATAAAGCTGGAAATATTGATCTTTATAGATTTGGCAAATTGCTTTTACTGGCTGATCTGGGGCTTTTATTTGAAAAAGGTTTTTAGCACTAAATAATGAGAAAGAAAATAATAAAAAAGTTGCCTAGATAATATAGTTTGTAATTTACGTCGAAAATCCATAATTTGTGATGGGTTTATAAGTGCATAGATAGAGTAGTTATATTTTGTAAGAGGATTACATTTATGGGCTAAAGCGAGAATGTGACTGTTGGCTAATCATAAACCTCGAAATATTAGGCAGCGAAAAAAAAGCCCAGATATTTATACATCGAAATAATATTTTACTTTTATTTAAGGGGACAGATATTATCTAAAAAAAAAAAAACGTATATTTTGATTAAATTTTTTTTGATAAAAAGGGATTGATCGATTAATATAAAAACATACCTGCTTTCTTTCAAACAGCATTTTTCATCTAAAAACAAAGAATTTATTTTCTACTACTAAAATATAAATTAGCTGCAATGCTTTTCAGGTTTATATCTGCGCTTTATTTATTTGTAAGCTATGTGCAAGCATCATGTACATTAGATGAAGTTACAGAACTTTACTCAAAAAAGATGAATTGGTACGGTATTCACGAGCCTTACTGCTGTCCATCAGATAATTACGAGGCTTGTAGCTTTCCTGACCCATATAATTTTTCCGTATATATGAAATCAAGCGTAAAAAAAGACAAAGGCTTTTTCTCAGGCATTCGGTTTCAAATTCCAGAGGAATATACAAGAGACAGACTTTTTAAAGAAACGATATCATTTGAAGTTGAGCCAGGAAAATGTGTTAAGCCTTATTTCTATTTTACTGAAGTTACTATGGATGTTACCGGCGAGTGTTGTGGCTGGTTCAGTTTCATCCCTTGCTCGAAGAGACGTTCTGTTTTCAGATATACCAGCTCTATTGGCGAAATAGTGCTTTTCGAATCGAGTATATCTGATATGTATCAGAATAACAGGGATGAGATATCCAGAACTCCTGTTATTGCGGAAGAGATAGACTCGTATTCTCGTTCTAAGATTCTTGGACGCGAGAAGTCAAGATTTTTTGTCCAAAAAGATCGTAGTTACAATCCAGAATATTTTGTTTCAATGTATCATTAATATCTCTATTCCCCTAAACGTTTAACTGGGAAAGCAAATTTATTCTTTTATGACTTTAAACTCATAATAAAAAAAAAACAAGAAATTTCTTAATTCTTTATAATTAATTGTTCAATTAAAAAAACTTAACAGACTTTATCTGACATTTTTTTACAATAAATTTATAAACTATACCACTAGAAAGAATTATTTTTTAATATTTTTTTAACTTTTTAAATATTTTTTTATAGTTTTTTGTATAATTTAAAATTATTTTTAATAAACTCTCTGAGACAAAAAAAAAAAAAAAACTATCAGAAAGAATATTAGCTCTTGGGATTGTAAATATGTTAAGCAATTATAGCTTCTTGGTTTAAGAACAGCTAACATTGTTTGTCTATAAAATGCATAGTTGTGTTTCAAATATCTAAAAAAGTAGGATCGGTTCCAAACCATTCTGTCAGAGATGTGTATTATACATTCAACGAATTTGATGAACCATCGAAATGAATTGTATTTATTGTAATACCAAGCAATATTTTATAGGAGCTCGTATTTAAATAGAGGTTTTCATTGGCTTAACCCCGTCTGATTCTCATCACATGACGCTTGAAACATCAGTGCCTTGGAAATAAAAGTAGATCGAGGAAGTTTTTTGGCTTAAGGCACACTTTATATAGATAATATATTACCATTTTATTTGCTCCGGCTACATTACAGCAACATTTCGTTCCATATAGCACTTTTTTCCAGAAAAAATATGACTTTAACCGTAAAGTCGCAGTGAGCCGTTAAAAAAAAATCTTGGGTAAAAAATGGAGCTATGATTAAATTACACTGAAACTAATGTAGTGAAAGATGTGAAAATGGATAATCATCGCTAAATTGCAATCTGTGGGTTGTCAAATAAAGGAATGGGCCAGTGATGAAGGAGCATTTGCCAACAAAAAATTGTGGTTTTTTCTATCTGAATACGCTTATATTAACTTTTTAAAATCGGTTTTTTGTTAAAAATTATTTATCAAGCTTTTTATCGATTTACTATAAAAAAAACTATAAGTATAAGCGCAACTGGGAATATTAGTCCTTAATATTTATCCCTTTTAATTAAAGGAAATTATTAGTTACACGCTCTCTAAGTTATTATCAAAAAATATTATATGATTATAAAATCACTCTCGGTTCTTTTTTGTGTCCTAAGCTGCGTCCTCTCGAGCTGCACAATTGAAAATTGTATCAATATTCGCTATAGATACTCGAGTATCAAATTGAGCTCACCTGTATGCTGCGACAGTTCACAAACCAGCGATTGTATTTTCCCAAACGTCGAATTCGAAGAAATTATAGGTGTATTTCCTTACAACGAAGATCTCTTTGATGAAATTATCCGCCAGCTTGATCCGCATTACACCAATAAAAGAATTTACAGTGGATCTTATACCTTGACTGTTAAGCCAGGTACCTGTGGATACGGAGAGTTGAAAGTTTTGGAAAGACAAATCGTAGTTGAGGGAAAGTGTTGTGGTATTATCCCTTACTTTTCATGCAAGAAGGATAATACATCCGTTTTTTATCCAGAATCTAAAGCTGCCCTAAAAATAATAGAATACACCGCCAACAAAAGTACAGATAAACCCGTACTCAGATTAGTCAAATCTTTTGATATTATAGCAGAAGAACGGCCACTGTTCAAAAGTAAACATAACAACATCATTGTAAACCAGAACCAAGATCAAAACATGATAAATTTCAATTAGATAGCTTTATCTTTTTACTTTTTATCGACATTAAAAATAATCTTATTTACACAAAAAAATAATCAAGGATTCTCTTTATATAATTTATAAAATAAATCAAGTAAATAGTTCAAAAATATCCTTTCTTTTCAAATTTCTGCTTTATACATTTAATACTCTATGAACCAAATCTTTTTTTTGATCAGTAATATCAAACTAACTACAAAAGAATTTAATCAAAGATAGAGGTACTATTAAGTTTATATGTATATATGATTCTTGTCATATTATATATTTAAATATCTGCAAAAGTAATAATCTAAATCTATTTGAGATTAAGTATTTATAAGTTTATATAGACAGCAAGACATCTAAATGTATATTACGCATTGAAGTTAAAGACAATTTTTAATAATCGGATTTTAAATACTAAAAAAAATGAAAAATGTACCCCCATAATATGAAGTATAAAAATAGTATGTGTAGGTACACACTCTTTGTGGAAAAAAAGTATAATTCCTGACTCTATTTCATCCGCTCACTTTCCAAAATAAAACAGATTAAATAAAATATCGCTCTTTTTAAATTTATAATAAATACTCAACAAAACAATTAGCGTATTTTCTAGCAAAATATACACCCATCCAAAAATCAAGTGCATAAGCCTGAAACACTCTTATCTTGGGAATGCACAACAAGAAAATTTAGAAATGTTAATATTACATATAATTGAATTATATTGGCATCAAAAAAATGCATTTTCTTATTCGTATACGAAAAAAACAGTGATACTAACTAAAAAAAAATTTAGATCATATGCTTTATTGTATTTTAAAAGCCTATAACGTAAAATCTATAACTGCTGCTATTATTTAGCTATTAATATAATTCTAAATAAAAGAGATAATATATCTTAGACTAAGAAAGTTTATACAGATACAATAATTCAAGCATAATATAATATAAACGGGATTTATAAAATTTTCTTAGTTTATAACAGTGAATGAACATTTTTAGCTTTGCTTTTATTTGTAAGAAGTCTTAGTGTATAATAAAACTGATTAGTAAAGTATAAGCATCAAGATAACACTTTTTGAAAATGAGATTTTATATAATCATTACGGAAATCTAGTATTATTATTTTATTTTATGGTTTATAGTAGGTAAATATTATAATAGTATAAGATATAATCTAAGATTCAAGAAATATGAATTAGTGACTGGAGATGTGTAGGCATTTCTTTTAAAAAAGCCAGAAAGTAGTTAATTTAAGAAATCTCTCATTTTTTTTCGATATAATTGGATAAGTTTTTTTTTATGAAAAAATTCATAAAACATAGTTAGCCAATAATCGAAAAAGGATTTTTTATAAAAACAATAAACTCTACAAATGTCATAAACGCTTTTTCGAACTCTTCTTAATTTTTTTTGAGGGTTGTAATCATTAGCCATAAATTATGTGTTTTATTTCGCGCGAGAGTAATTATGGGCGATGAGATAATCAAACCGAAACTTCCTCACGAGACCATGGGATACACCCCTGAGTTGGTACACAGAAAACAAAAAACCGAAATAATCTTGGATACACCCACACCACAAACAAAAAACAATTCGCCTAGTTTCATATCTCTTATTAGCCCAGATTCCAACGCAGGAATTTTAGCACACAATGAAATCATAGATTTAGATTCTTTTGATGAGCCAATCTCTGGTTCCCAAAAAAGCTTTTCTAGCAATATTAACACAGATAAAAATAAGTTTTCCGATATACTTAAATCAGATAATTGTTCACAAGACGAAAATATAAAAACGTCCCAGCAACAAATAATAGATTCGAACGTTCTCTTATCAAGCAACGATAAGCTAGACGATTTATGCGATCTTCAAAGATCATTCTTATCAAGCGACTCCATCGATTTTGAGTTAGACAAAATTAAGTTTGGACTAAATTCTAATATAGAGCTTTCGAACCCCGAGATTGCCGATTTCCCTAAAATCTTAGATTCTCTCCAAAATGATACTTCATATTTAGAAGAAAACACAGATAATGATGCTATTTTTAGAAAAGATTATGGCATCTCTACTTCCGAAATTCTTTCTAATTCTATCAACAAAATAGATTATTTAAGCAATTCTCATTCATCTTACTCTAGCCCACATATTTCTGACAATCATCAACTGCATCAATATAATCTTCCTATAACCAGAAATAAAGATAATTCAATTATTGAACTGCTTGATGACGAGTTTCCGGATAATAATGACCATCTTTTCTCGAGCATGTCTCCATCAAAAAATTACAGATTTGGTAACTTAGATTTAGATGTAGGCAACTCATCTCCTTGTAAAAGCATAATTAGCTCGAGTCCAGACACGTTTGAATTCCATAATGAAAAAGAAGCATACTTATCTGCCAAAATAATCAAACACTACATTCCTTCAAAAAGTCCTTCTAGTGATGCTTTCTTTGATAACTCTGCTAGATTTTCCATTACAAAACCAGGTTCTGAAAAATGTATTGATGATTTAAGCAATCTTGGTTTTTTTTCAACTGAAAATCAAAAAAAGTCAACTGATAGCTATACTTGTGATTTCCTCAAGAATGGTCTTTACCATAAAGATAGAATCGATACCACTTGTTCAGACAAGAGTAAATCCGTGAGCGAGCATGAAGAGGCTAATTTGAATAAGAAAAGCTTGTTTGACAATAACTCAAACATTGAATACGAAAGCATAGTTTCAACTGATACAGATCAGGATATAGAAAACGAAAACAATAACAATATAAACAGTGATGATAGCCTAGATTTTTTAAATTCGCTTAATTTGCCAAGAAAATCTACATCTATAGGCGGCAATTCAATGCTAAAATCAAGCTCAATGTGTTTAAGCTCGGAAACAAGTGATGGTGCTTATTTCAGTTCTGATGACATTAATGAATTCTCTTTTAACCCCACTGTTCAAAATACAAGTCTATATGAAATCCCAAAGTCAAACTCAGTGAAAAAATTTATAAAAAGCTTTGGCGTAAGCATAGTATATTCCATCTAAAATTCCTATCTTTTTTTAATTTTTTTAATTTTAATTAAAATCAGACAATTTTTTTCTTTAGGATAATACCAATTCAAAAGATAATTCATTAAAAACAGACAAAGAATTAAAAAAGGCTGAAAGGGAAAGAGCTAAGCTACATAAGGTAAGTGTTGGCACTCTTTTTTTTTTTTACTTTTAGAGCATATATTCCAAATTTATTATAGACTTTATAAAATCAATATATTGGATTCATTTAGGCGCTTGAGAAGAAGTCGAAAAAACGAAAAGCAGAAATAGAGCGCTTCAATAGCATTTCATTTTTAAAAAATGAGCTTACTAGTAACATTTCAGTAATTATTGATAAATCTTTGGTAAACCTTGAGCGGATCTCTATCAAAAATAAGCGCAAGAGGTTAAAATCCAAAATAACTCAATCAGGGAATTCTGAGGATATATTTAATACCGAGTTAAGCGAAAGCAGCGAAACAAATTCAGAAGCAGGGTTCAGTGATTCTCCTTTGATTTCAGAGTTAGAATCGCGAAATTTAAAATATCGAATTGTTGATCAAAAATATAAAGGGTTGATATCTTGGACTAGACAAAAAAATTATACTTATGATTCCAAAAACTCTATGTTTCTGCCAAGCGAAAATGCTAGTTCTAATGAATTAAGTTCTTCGCTTTTAGTAATCTCAAGCTTGGACTTTTTAGAAATTTCAGATAATTTTGAAGAGGGATTAACTCAAAAAGTATCAAATATAATTAAGGGTAAAGCTTTAGATAAACTTTTTGTGTTAGTATATGGCTATCCTTCGTTTTCTAAATCTCAAATTTCTAGCGCTGTAAAAAACTTTGCAAGCAATTTTAAAAAAGCTATAAAAAATAGTGGTGCTGTCAACGGAAAAATTCCGCCTATTCACCCTCATATTACTGGAAACTCTAACAAATTTGATAATAGCAACAAGAGCAGTTTAAACTGTGGGGCTGGTGACACATCTGAGGCTACAACTGATAGCGATTCAAGCACAAACCTGAGCTGCACTAACAGTGTAGGATTAAAAACGAGTAATAAAAGAGGTAAAAGCAGTAAGAAAGCTCTTCCTGATGCAAACACCAAATCGTTGAGTATATCCGAGATCCAAGATGCAATTACAAGGATAGAATATGATTTTCCAAACACCTTTTTTTATCTAGAAGTGGATGATATTGCATCACTTTCTCGTTTACTTTTTCAAATTACTAATAATCTGGCTTTGGAACCGCTGCATTCACATTATTCAAACGTGTCTAAGACAGAGCAGTTTAATCATGGGCTTAACATTGACTCCAATAATATTCGAAGCGGGTTAGGATTGAGAGATACGTACCTCAAATTATTAGAACAGATACCAAAGGTTACACCTCCTATAGCTAAAGCAATAGCGAAAAAGCACCAAACTATAGAGCTTCTATATAGATCATGGGAAGTTGCAGAATCCAGATACAAGGCTTATTTATCAGATTCCAGAAGAGTAAGAGATGATGAAGAGAGTTTGGCAGTTCCTTTAGAAGCAGGTAAACCTGTTAGGCCATGTGATATTCTTTCTGGTATAATGGTGAATAACGGAAGAGGGTATGGTGAAAGGCCAATAGGCTCAAAGATATCAAAAATAATCTATAGCTTTTTCAATAGCAAAAACCCTTATGAAGCAATTTTAGACCCTTAATAATTTTATAACCTTAAAAAAAAAAGTTAACATTTCATCAGTTTAGCATCCCTGAATTTATCTGTCTTTTTCTATATTTTTTTTAGACTTTATTGTTATATTTATCAAACTGTGCTATTATGAGATGTTGTATATTATTTACACACTAATCACATTTATAAGTTTACTGAAAATTAGGTTCCGCTTAATAATGGGTATACTTTTTATTTTTATCTCAAAGGTTGGCCAAGATACTCCTATAAGCGATACTGTACATCTTTTTACTTACGCTAGATATAAATATAAACATACCTCTCTAATGGTGTATTCGTTATTTATTATATAGTTTTATTAAAACCATATTTTGTTTTGCATTACCTTGTATACATTTTTTCCTCCGATTTTGAGCTATGGTGGTTTAGGCTTCCTTCTGTCTACAAGGATAGTCAATAATGTTCAAGATAAGTAGTAAAAGCTCAGATTATTATAGTTAATTGGCGCTATATATTTATCTGCCAAATAGAATGTATGAATTTAAAAATTTACCAAATCGCTGAGATAATTTTTCCAGGCGAATATTCTTTGAGTAGAACGGCAAGAGCATTTTATTCGCTTAGCTACAGCTTTAACCCTTTCCCGCGCGGTAGACTATTTTTGGACCACCAGATATAGCCAACTGCGTTCAATAAAAATTGATTAATTCCAAGAACATAAGAATTATTGGTATAATGTAAAACATTAGCAAATAATAAACTTACTTATAATTCACTAACGAATCATTAAATTAAACTTTTTTAAGAGTGTTGGACGGGAAAGGGTTAAGCGAGGCAAGAGAGTAAGAAGGTATGTAACCAATTATATGACAAATCAAATGATCAATTAGTGTATACCCAATAATAATTCCGAATTAGGTTTGAATTGAGATTTGAAATGGCAATTGGCTACGCTTTAGATATTAAAAGTTTGGCAGTTTACCATTTATTTTTTTTTATTGATAAAGGATAGTAACTAAAATTTTTTTTTATTTGAGTGGTGCTTCAATAGATTTTAGTTCAAAATTAAAACTTTGCTAGGTGTTAGAAAGACTTATATCTTAATAATCGAAAAGCGTAATTTAGCAGCCAAAAAAAAAAAAAACAATTAAAGAAATCTATTCTACTAGCAAGTACATTTTTAGTTTCAGCATCTTAAAACCCGCTTCACTGGATCAGATCTAAGAGATAAAGCGATACGAAAAAAAGCGAGGATGTTTAGAAGTATTCTGGGGTTTGATTCGTTCAGTCGAAGCTTAAAAGCAGGAATCAGGGTTGCTTCAAAACTGTCAAACGAAGTTGTGATCAATAAATGCAATTACTCTACTTTTAAAATCGAACCAATTAGCTTTAATGTTTCATTGAACAACCTTCGTGACAATAAGGGAGCTAAGCCAAAGGTACTTAGTTCATATATTATATTGTTTAAATGAAAAACATTGCTTAATTGTATATGTATAGAAAATATGAAATTTTTGCTTTTCAGCAATGGAGGCAAATTTTTTATGCTCTTTTTTTTTTTTTTGCTTTTCATGCTAATGGTTAAAAATTTAAAGGTAATTCTGAAATGAAGGTTTAATATCTTGAATACTAATTATTAAATAGAAAATGAGGTTGGGAAGAGGTCCAGGCTCAGGCAAAGGAAAAACAAGTGGTAGAGGTCACAAAGGTCAAAATGCGAGAACAGGAAACGGTACTCCAAAACCAGGATTCGAAGGAGGTCAAACGCCGCTATACCAAAGATTTCCCAAACGCGGTTTCACTAACATGTAAGCAATCTTTTTGTTAAATAGCTTTGGTTTCGATAAGAAAAGCAGATGTATAATATATTCGATACAACGTTTATCTGCTTGAAGCCAGTGGTAAAAAAAAAACAGTTTCACTTATAAGATTGATATTTGATTAAATAGGTTCAAGAGAGAATTAACAGGGCTAAATTTAGATAAGCTCCAGCACTGGATTAATTTGGGGAGAATCGACCCAAAAAAGAAAATCACACTAAAAGAGATATTTGAATCAAACATTGTTAAATTCAAAGATGGAGTTTCTTTACTAGGTGGGGTAAGTATAATATTTTTTTTCTGCTATATAATTTCAAAAAATTGGAGAAAGCTTTTATTATAAAATTTAAATGATTAGATTTATATTTTATATTGGTTAATGCTTCGACATTTTAGATGCTGCATTTTTAATAACTATTTTATTTTTAAAAAATTAAATATAAATAGGGCTCAGTTTATTTCAAAGAGCCAATAGAAATCGAAGTAACTAAAGCATCAAAATCAGCGATCAAGAGAATCGAAGAACTTGGGGGAAAAGTTACATGCGTATACCATAACCGTTTGGCGATGAGGGCAGTTTTAAAGCCAGAGAAATTCGGAATAATTCCAAAATTCGCAGAGCCAACCAACGTGAAGCTTCTAGAATGGTACTCGAACAAGGAAAATAGAGGATATCTCGCCCCAAGCGATAAATAAATAGCAGAACGGCTTAGTCTTTTTCAATATTTTAATTTTTTTTTTTAAATAGGAGCTGTAGTTAATTACCTGCTTCTTTTTAGTATACTTTCATTTAGCAAAAAAAAAAAAAAAAAAAA
>LSSN01001409.1:0-16503 GCA_001970855.1 Smittium culicis
GTATTAAAAATAGTTTTATTTATTGATTTAGAAACTAATAGGGTATTAAAAATAGTTTTATTTATTGATTTAGAAACTAATAGGGTATTAAAAATAGTTTTATTTATTGATTTAGAAACTAATAGGGTATTAAAAATAGTTTTATTTATTGATTTAGAAACTAATAGGGTATTAAAAATAGTTTTATTTATTGATTTAGAAACTAATAGGGTATTAAAAATAGTTTTATTTATTGATTTAGAAACTAATAGGGTATTAAAAATAGTTTTATTTATTGATTTAGAAACTAATAGGGTATTAAAAAATTGAAAGATTTAGAGATTAAAATTTGAATCTATAAGTATTTTATAGTAAAATAGAGTTTTTTTTAATTGGATAATTTAGATTAATTTTTTGAAAAGAAAATTTTTAGCGAGTATTTTATCAAATATACTTTTTTTAAATAAAGACTGACTTTTGAGGGATTATCATTTTAACAATTACCCTTTGAAGTATATTACTGTGATTTTTTTTTTACATTTTTTGAGGTGTATCATACTCCCCAGTTCTCGCAGTGGGATTTTCAGTGTGAGAATCAAGTTCAGGGGCAGAGGTGGGATCAGTTTTCTTAATATCGTTCTCAGGAAATAGCTTGGACATATTTTTGATTGATAAGATTTGATTTTTAGTTCTATGCTTAGTTTATATAGTTTTATGTATATTAATTGTTAAAAAAATTAATACTAGTTAAAGCTTGAAAATTTATTTAATTTTAATGTTAAAGGTTAAAAATTTTTTTATTATTGTTATTATCATGTTTTTTGTTTTTTTGTTTTTTTTTATGATTTTATAGTAAATTGTAAATTAAAAAGTTTTATGGTATACAGATTAAGGAAGTTTAATTTTAGAATTGTAAAAAAAAATAGTATAAAAGAAAGATTTTATTTAATTATTATCCTTTTATTTTGTTAATTTTATCAGGATTTAAGGTTTAGTTTTAATATTCTTAAAATTTATTATTATTAATTTTCTAAAAAAATTCAACGGCCTTCAGAAGGGCATTTTCTGTGTGGTTATTTATATGGAAAAAATATTCCGGCTCTTCTAAGTTGCTAAAAGTATTAAAATCCATGCTAGTCTTACCGAAATATAGTTGATGAGCATTTTTATTTTTATGTTTGTGTATATTGTAGTTGTTAGACTTGATTAGATTTTGTTTAAAAAATTTGAATAATTAAATTGAAGCTTCGATTATTATTTTTTTTCTTTTTGATCAGATGTTATTAATTTACTAAAAATTGATAAGTATAGAACATTGTAGTCAATGATTTGTAAAAAGCTGATCTATCTTTAACCTTGGTAATTAAATAATTTTCCTTTGCTAAAAAAAAATTAAACCAAGTGTGGCTATCTACTAATTAATTTTCTTTCTAACTAATTCTACGTTATTATGTAACTGACTTTAAATTTTTTTCAAATTCTTTGTAGTTTTATAAATTTGAATTGAATTAGTGGTAATTTTTATAGGTGAATAAAACTGATTAACTAACTTCAAAAGACTTTATTCTGACGAATAAAAGTCTATATAATAATGAATATTAACATCTTTCTCATCACTTTCACATATTGCTACGCCTATTTTTATTTTATAGGCCTATAATATATAAGTTATTTCAAATAAAATTCTTTTGGAATCAGCGGGATTCTGAGCTTCCACTTTATTCATTCCATTTACTTATTTCAATTTCGTTATTAAAGAGCAATTGTAAGCGATCAGCTATTTTCTTATTAAATTTTTTATAGAATTCAAAATTCAGCCGATCAGTCCGAGGAGACTTGTTATTGGGTGATTCATTTATTGATTATATTATCTCTTGACAGCTTATCTTTTCAGATATCATTGACTGGTCAATGGAATTTCTCATATTAATAATCCCTGATAGTAATAGCATCTCTCTTTTGTGAATAAGCGAGGCTATTTTTAAAAAGTTTAGAATAAAATGAATGGGTTTCTTTATTAATTTCTGAAACTTCATTGTTTTAAGAATCACCACAGCATTCTATGGCTTTTGGTTTCTCTCTGTTCTTTAGCTATCAAAAAAAACGCATAATAAGCTTTTCGTTATTTTCTGTCCATTTTATTCGTGATCTGACTATTATTCCGTTTAGCTTATCTTTTAATATGTTTTTAATTTCATTTTCATTTGATATTAATAATTCATTATATTTTTTTTTATGAGTTGTCATTTGAAGCCTTTTTTAAAAGATTAACACAAATGTTATTAATAGATTCTAGATAATCGATTCATTTTTCTTAAAAGTTGTATTAATAATATCCTATAAATATTTCTTTACATTTATTTTTGAATTTTTTTCAATCTTATATAGTACTACATTCGATTCTAAGGCTATTTGTAATTTTATCAACTATATAGTCATTTTATAGCTGCTTAGAATTTAATTTCGACTGTATTAATTTTTTTCCAGTGATTTAAACCTATATAAATGTATTTATGATCCGAAAATTCTGTTATTCCTATTTTTTCTATTTTTAATTTGTTATTTGTACTTTTTTTCAATAGTATATGGTCTATTTTGTAATTAAATTTTCCAGAATAGCTATTCAATGTTTTTATCATATCATCTTTAATCAGATTACTGATGGAATTTTCTAATTTGAAATGATTCATTATTTTAGTGACGTTTTCTCATTATTTTTTATTGGTTATTCTTGGTGAAATCATATCCCTTTATTCATTCTCCGCCATCTTAAAATCATCAGCTATTAATATTTCTTCGTTATCTTTTTTACTTCGGAGTAATTCACCATATAGAAAACCAAGAATTTCTCTCCTAGCCTGTGAAACTAAAAGTTATATTGCTTTTCCCGAGAATTGCTCCCAGACATGTGGGGAATTCCCATTGTCCTAATTAAATCGCTCCTCCGCAAAAATAGAAGTATGCGGGGAGGACCACAAAATATCCAATAAAATTAATTAATTTGAATAATTGTTAATTGATTTAAAATTACTAAATAGTACTATATTTATTATTATTTTACCTTATTATAATTCTCACTTTGGCTTTGTAAGTTGGAAATAAGATAGCCTTTAAAAGATTTTTTTAGCCATTTTTTTTCTCTATTTAAAGGGCTATGATTCCAACTCAAAGAAATGTCAGAGTAACATTGAATACATTAAAAAAATAAAGCAAAATTCTGGAAAAAAAAATTTAATAAAACCAATACTAAGTAAAGTTTCTACCTAATAACCCCTAATATTCCTATCCCCAGAATTTCATACAACCGGGGATCACAAATAAAACAAAAAAAGTTTGAATTAAAATTTTATTTAGCCTTTTTTTTATTAGGTAAATATATTTGGCAAATTTAATTTATTTTTTATTTTTTATTTCAATTTTTTTAATGTTTATCCTACCTAAAAATATTTTGGATTTCCGTTGATTGTAAATTAACTGTTTTTACTGTTTTAGATGTGTATCTAATTCATATTACTTTATCTTTCCAGTAACTATAACATAATTATATACCTTCATCATTTATATTTATTTCTTTCTATCAGGAAATATCAGATTAAAATATTTTTCAGTTATATTAAGATTCTCAACTTTTTTTTTTTCTTTTGAAATACCCTTTACGTTAAAATTCGCTAAATTAATATTATTCCTTGCATTATTTTTTTTTTATTCATTTAAATACTTTTATTTAAAGCTGACCTGTTCCTCTTTCATGAATGTAGGGGGATCAATAAAGCTTAACTTTTTACTTTCTTTTTTAATCTATTTCTTCGGTACGGACATCAATTATTGTATTATTATTTAAAGTTCGTTTATTTCTCGATAGCTCGAGTTCACAAACATTATGCGAGAATTCTGAAAATTCAACAATTTTTTTCCCTCTAGAAATTCCATAGTCTCCACAGATATTATACCGTTTATTTTATAGAATAATGAACTGCTGTTTTCTTTTCCTTTTTATCTATTTTTTCATATATTTTTTCAGTTTTGATGACTTTTTCCTCTATGGAATTTTTTTATAAGTTTTCATTTTATAATAAATTTCTGATAAATATTTATTTCGGTTTTCTTAACGAACTTTGGTTGTCTACCTTAGCATTAAAAGTTTTTACTTTATTATTTTTGATATTATTATTAACTTTGATTATTTCCGCTCTTTGTTTGAAATAATCCAAATATATTTTTAGTAATTATATTATAATAGGATATTAAATAGTTAATATTTTCTGCTTCGCGATGATCATTAGATATTTTAGGTTTCTTTCCTTCAATAATATTCATATAAACCGATTCATTTTCAGGTTGCGGTACAAATGAATCCTCAGAAATATTTAAGCTATGCTTTAGAATTTTTTTTTTTGTTTATCGGATTATTTTACTCTTCAATAAATACTTTTTTGATGTTTTATGGGTTATTTTTTCTTGTTTTAATTTTTGTAATTTTTATAGTGATTTGAAATTTTGAAATAAGTGCAAAATGAGCTTTCACCTCACCAAATTAGGACCCCCTTAACACCACTTAGGCTCATCATGTTTGAAATATCGTTAATTTTTTTTGTTCTTTAATTTTAATTTTGTATTTCTGATTGGATACTAATTAAAGTTAGAGTGATTATGGGCAGATATATCGACCACCTCACTCAATTCGGATATAATTTTGTAAGCTTTTATGGCTATTTCTCATACACTATTCCCACTATATGATGGTATGGTTATGAATTTATAACAATCGCTGCAATACACTGCTTCTGACAAATAAATATTTTACCACAGCTATTTTATTTCGTTTTTTTTGCTATTATATTTCTAGAAAGATAATAAATTTAAGGAATAGATATTTTTCTGTATCATATATTTTGAAACTGGTATTAACATCAACTTTAATAAGTATCTCCTTAATTATATCAATTTCTAAATTGATTTCTTTCAACATACATCCGAAATTATATGGGGGTACTCCTGATACACATTATTTTCTATACTGGTTTTAAGCCAGAAACCATCTAGGAAATAAGGAAGGTTTTATGCAATTTCATAGATCTTTATATCACTTTTTCTTTGGTCTAAGTCGATATTTTCGGGCGGTTTCAAATATGTAGCTGTGATAATCGTACAGCTACAACTTATATGGATTGAGGAACAATTTATTTAGCCTCAACTATACAGGATTTATTGTAATAAATATGAGTTGTTACAATGATTTTGAAGCTTGTTATAGAGTGTATTTTTAAGTGTGAATTTATTTATATATAAGTGGAGTATTCATATTTTCATGTGACGGCTTCAGGGTAAAACAATACGCTCATTGGAACCATCGGTCTCTTCACATGCTTTAATAGAATCAATAGGCCCTATTTTAATGTTTTCTTTAGTCATAATAAATAGATTTTTTATTAGACTAATCAATTTTTTTTTGGGTTTTAATAAAAAAAATTATTTGAGTCAAAATAAAACTCAATAAAATAAAATGAAGCTTGGTTGATTTTATATTAAATATTTTAGTAATTTATTTGGTGTAATTAGGAGGTTTAAAATAGTTTGTAAATTTATTAATATTTGCATAGATAATTCATTGTTAATTTTCTCCTTTGTTTAAAATCTGACACTTTTTCTCTAACTGTCAAGATATACTTAATATTTATAGTTTTTTTCTTGTAATGTTCAGATTTTTTGAATCTAGTAGCCGATTAGTAAGTTTTTATGTTATTTGAAGTTTAACTATATACAAATTACATATGATTTATTGATGATATGCACACCGTTTTTTAGAAGTATAGGTTTTATAAGAAGTGGATTTCTATTATTTTTTTATATAATAATAGCAAATCTTTGAGTTAAAATTTTTAATTTTAAAATGAGCTCAAACTATAAATTTACTATCTTTTTTTTATTGTTAAGTACGCATAGATTTACAAATTAGTATTCGTTAGAGTTTCATCTAGAATTTCTCGTTCAAAACTTCCACATATATAATAAAAAATTTTTATGTATATTTTATTCGAGTCATAATAGCGAGTTTAATTGATATTCTCTAAAGTAGAAGAGAAGGTCAAATTAAATTAGATTATCAAAATCCTTATAATTTATTCCAAATCTGAAAGAATTCTTATCGTTTAAACCAATTTATAAAATTCTATAATTATCTATTTAAAACAACAAAAAACAAAAAATGTCGATTTTTTTTTAATTTTAGTATTATTTATTATAATAAAACATTTATTCTAAAGTATTAATTTATTTAAGGTAATATCAATTATCAAAAATTAAAAAAGAGGAGAGAGTTGCTGTGTGATTCGGTGATTTCAGTTATCGCTGAATATTAGCTTTCCTTCATGTCCTATTTAGAAGAGTTTGGTTATTAAAGCTAGCCAGTATTCCTTTTTTTTAAATTCGATTAAAATTAATAGTAATTTTTTGTCTTAGGACGCTTTTCCTCCTGTTTAAAATTTCTTATCCAGTGATATTTTTAGATGATAGGGCTGTTTCAGCCCTAGGTCTGTAGAAATTTCAAATCGCTTTCATATAGTATGTTTAAATTTGAAAAAAAAAAATTCTATTGGCTGTAGAAAGATAATAATTACTTCATTAGTTAGTCTATTGTCTAATCCGTTATTGAATGAGCTTGTGCAAATAAAGTTGAATATTATTTTATAAAAAATTTTGCTCTCCTATTTCCAAAGTAAATGTGAATTTTGTATACTGTTCTTTCATTGAAGGTTTACATTATTTTTATCGGTTAAACACCATTTTATTCCAAATTCTGGTTTTTTTCTCAGTGAATTAGTGCGTTATCAAAAAGAAGCCATAGATTCCCGGTTACTTTCGTTTCCAAATCAATATCATGTATTTTCATCCAATTTAATATTGTTTCGATTTAAATTAAATTACCAATTTTGAACCAATTAGGCTCAGTTATTGGTTCTTTTCTATTACCTCGTCTTTTTTTTTTATCAATTTTCTGTTGAAGTCAATTGACGGTGAATTATTTTAGGCGAATATTTTATTGATTATATGTGAAGTTTCTATGTACATCTTATTTAATAATCTATCTTTTATCATTTGACTCACAGAATAGTTAATTAGCATAAATTTTAATTACTATTGAAAATATTGAATCTGAGTGATCCTCCCACATTGATTTTTATTTGATAAAAAATTGACCGCAGTTTATTATTTCATTTTCTATTAGCCATTTCATATCTCTTTTACTTGTGTATACATGAATCAATTTTTTAATGTTTTTTAATTCAAGAATTTTTATACTGTCATACGAACATTTACGTATGTCGGCTGTTTTTAATTTATAAGATTTTTTGCTATTTTTATTGATTCTCTCGAAACTAGCGGATTTTTGTTACCCAATATTTCAAATATTTTTTCAAATGAGCCATTTTTATTTACTAAATATTGAATATTTGAGGTAGCTAGTTGTCTGCAGATAGTTTTTTATTTGATAACAAGCCATGGTACCATATGATAAATAATATTTTTCATTGGGAATTAATATTGAGCAAAACCAAACCCCCAAACGTATTATCTACATCTATCACATCGATTTTCACATAAGTAATTTTGTTATTCCAGATGAATCTATTTACTATTTTTTAGAAAATTGTTATAAAGAAATTTTTAACATAATTTCATGTGTGGAGTATCAGAGTTTAGAGTGTAGAAAAACGTTGGAAATTAGTACTCTACCTTTGAATGAAAGCTTTCTATTTTTCCAACTATTGAGTTTATTTTTTATTTTATTTAAGAGGTTTTCTTGGCTTAGTTTAATTGGGATTCCGACTGGTGAGATTATAATTCCGACTTATTTAAAATGATCTATTTTTTCAGAGGTTTATGGTTTAACCAACAGTCTTTTTATGATCCAACATTTATAAAAATTTTATTTCTTTATTAATTTTAGCATTTTATGCTAGCGAATGAATTCCAAGGGTTTTATTGGTTATCATTCCTTCATTCACGTTTTTAATACCAATTAGTAAATAGTCTGCATATGCTAAATATATCAAATTTTCTTTGTCAACTGATATCCCTTTAATTTCTGTATCTATTCTGATTATTACTGGCTCGTAAGTAGGTTATATAGTAACAGAGATAGAGGATAGCCTTCATTGAGCCCATGTTAAATTCTTATCGGCTCTATTAATGTTCTATTTATAATTACGTTTTTTTAGAGCTTAGGATATAATTTTAATTCTTCCTATAATTGATTGGGTAAAGCCAAAAACTTTTAGGACTTTAAATACGTAGATCCGATCTATTCTATTTTAAGCTATTTCTTGATCAACATGTGTAGATATCCACTTGTCATCTGAGGATTAAGTTTGCTATTTTCTATCAGGAAATTTATAGTGTGGGTGTTATCAAAAATATTTCTGACTTTAACAAAACCTGATAGGCGTTTATCAATTAATTTATGAATAACTTTTTGTAGGTTATTCGTCAATATTTTTGTTTATATTTTTTCAGCAAAGTTAGACAGTGCAATTGGAATATAGTTATTCAAGTCCTTCACATCGCCTTTTTTCGGAATAAGAACAATAGTTGTGTCACATCGGAAATTGTTCCACCTTTTCATTTCGTATCCTTTTTGAAAATTTTAACGAGATGATTGGGGATTCCGGTTTTGAACTAATTATATAATTCGAATTTTAGGCTATCTGGACTTGGGTCTTTATTTTCTGGTGTTCTTATATATCATTTATTATTTCGCTGTACTCAATATTTCTGTCCTATACATGTTGATCCTTTCTATTTAATTTTTTTTTTATGTTTGAAAGAATTTCTGATCGGCAGTTAGATTTTGTGACTCATTTTTTAAAAAACGAATCATAAAAGCTATATACCATCTTTTCAGCTTCTTCATTATCTGTTACTAATTCTTTTTTGTTTATTTTACATCATCTAACCATTTCCTTTCATCTCTAGACTTTAGATGCCCAAAAATTACGTATTTGATTTCTCGATTTTATCGCTATAAATTAATCTTGAACGAACTAATATCCCGTTCAATTTCTCATTTTTTTCTTTTGATTATTTGTTTTTAATTGGATTTTAGTTGAGGAAAAGTTTTTTTTTTGAAAAATTTAATATTATCCATAATAACCTTTCTACGGATGATTTCATTGGCTTTTTCTAAGGTCTCGATGTCATTTTTTTGCGCTTATTTTTTTTTTACTGAATTTAAAAATGTTTTTTTTGCAACTATTTTTGATTCCTATCCAATCTTTCAGTGAATTTAATTCTATTTTTAGTAATACTCATATATTATTAGATTTGATTACGTCTTCTAAAAGTTTAGAATTCAGCTTCCAGATTCTCTTAGACCTAATTTTATTATTTGACTAAAGTAATTAATTAATTGTAAAACATTTATGGACTGAAATTCATTTAGATCCTATTTCATTAATTTTAGCGTTCTTTATAAGTTCTTTATGTAATAATATGTTATCAATTCTCGATTCATAGGCTCTTGATTAGTTTTCCCACATATAATAATTTTTTATTCGGTAATAGGTTAGTTATGTCGCTACTTGGTTTGAAATTTCACATTATCTTTTTTTATATCATTTAGTTCACAGTGATTTTTTGTTTTCTGGGGGGGGGGGGCGGGGCGATGATTATATTGCTTTTCGACAATGTTCAAATCTCCTATTATTATTAATACTTCGTTTAATTTTATAGAGAAAAATAGATTTTCTGTAAAAAAATCAAGTAAAATCATATTTTCATTCTTGTTATTGGCAAATTAAAGATAAACTATTTTTAAATTGATTTTATTAGTTGTAGTTGCTTTTGTGGTACTTATACTGGCTTATAAGAAAATGCAGTTTTATTTTTTAGTGTAGCCACTATTATTTATTATAGTACGGTTTATTTTTAATTACAAATTTTTTATCTCAGTATCTAGACCAGAATATTTAATTTTTTTCTTTTATACTTATTTCCTGTAGACAAAATAAGTATGACTTAATCATTTTTAAAATATATAAAATTTGATTTTTCTTATTATTTTCGTTTATATATTTAACCTTAAAGCTTATATTTGAGTTAGTGTTATTTATCTTCATAAATTTATTATTTATTTAATTTATTTATTTACTTATTTTTTGTATTTTTAGGTTTAAAAGATGAGTTATTCCTCATCATAGCCTACGAATTTTTTGACTCGATTTTAGGCGTAGTAGTTTCAAACTGTCAAATATATTATCGGGCGTGTTAGTTTGCTTGAGATTATTTTTATCTATATTTAAGTCTACGCTGCTTCACAGTTTAACCAATTCCTCTACAGTTTCTTTTTTTTCAAACAACTTAGTCGACTCAGGGATTAGTACTTCTATAATTCAGGTAAAATAATGTTCGGTAATATCTATTTCGCACCTTTTTATCTATTTTTTCCTTTTTTTTAACTTTTTCTAGCTTTTTTTCAAGCGTTTTTTTTTTAAATGGAGTTTTCATTACCATTCTGAAGTTCATTATATTTCTGTAAATACTTTATATAGTTTCTATTAATAATCTCCAATCATATTCCGAAAAAGTAGGTAGGTTTTCTATATTTTTATTAACTAAATTGAATCTAGTAGATTCGATTTTATTAACCATATAACTAAACACATTTTTTATTATCCTGTGCTATTTTATTAATAGTGTCATCCTGTACCATCGGCTCTCTGTCGTTTAGTTCTAGAACTGCAGCAGGACTTTTTTCATGTTTTAAAGTATCTGTTACTAACTCTTTTTTATTTCCCCATCTTTTTCTGTTTTATCATTTTTTTTGGGATATGAATTCATTTCTTCAATAAAAGCCTTTTTTATAATATTTGAAGTGTTTAATCTTGGTCTTTTTAGCTTTATTTCTGGACATTCATGCTTCCAGTGTGTCATATCTTTGAAATTGGTATCAATTTTTTTACCTCCACTCCACATTAAAGCGACTTTGACATCATTAATGTTTATTGTGCTAGGGATTTCATTATCATTTTTAGTTTTCAAAATTACTTTGATACTCTTGGATGGGTAAGAAATAAATTATGTGTGTTTTGGGGCCGTTATATCAATAAAACTTCCTATAATTCATAAAAATTCATGAGCTTTTTGGGAAAATTTCCATAAAATAAGCCCATTATATGATGGTATTGCTATAAACTTATATTCGTCGCTATAATTTAGTGTTTCAGCGAATTCAATAGCTTTATATGAAAATATAACTTCTTTTTTTTTTAACTATTTGCTTACTATTTCATTATTTAGATTAATGAAAAAAAATTTTTTCTTTTATTTTCAATTTCAAAGCTGGATTGAATATCACTAATTTGGCCAAGAATATCTTATATGATAGTTTATATGTCTAGATTAAACTCAATAAGCCTAAATCCTAACGTAAATGGTGTACTACGAATAAAAATTATCTTATTATGTTTTGTTTTTATTACAGAGACCATCTACATGATAGATATATGATTATATTTATTTGTATTTTTATAAATGATTTTATACCCTTAAGCGATAACTTCTAAAGGCTTCGGGTTAGTTGATTCTACTTTTTCACAGATACGAGTTTCGAGTTGCTGGATACAAGTATTGCTATTTTCATATACGCTTTGAAGTCGAGAGCTTAAATAATTATTATGGTAAAATTGATGTCAATTGACTTGTACTTTAAAAAAAAAATTCATCGAATCTTATTAGCTGTTCAAACTGTTATTCTTCGAAGTAGAAGATAGAGATAGTCCAATGTTTTTTTATCTTAACAATAAACTCGAATTAAACAAAAAAACTCCAAAAAAAAATCAAAGAAAACCAAAATTAAAAAAAAAAAAAACATTTGAATTTTTTTTTTTTGAATTAGAATTAGTTTATTTTCAATTACTAAAGTATTATAATTATTAAGTGTAAAATTAAGATTGTGCCCTATTAAATTTTTTTAAAGCTAATTGAATTGAATTATTCTCACTTCTCCTGGTTCAGTAAAAAACCAAAGGTTTCTTATTTGAAGCCATGTTTTGTTGAAGATATAGGGTGTATATGTTAAGAAATTTTGTTTGATAAGGTCAATGAGCATTATTTTCCATCTTTTGAAGAGATTTTCCGAGTTTAGTCTTATATCGGATAGAGAGCACTCTACCCTCGCTCTGTGGATATTCCATATTGCTAGTACATGCAGAGTCTTAATATTTGGAAACTTATTTTCGAAAATATTTAATCCATTAAATATTTGAATGGTTGCATTCATGTTTTCTCTGCAAATAATATCAACTGAGTTCTCACTTATAAAATTTATTACTAGTTCCCAAAACTCTTTAATCCTTGGGAATTCAGTATAAATATGCTTTGTACTCTCTTCTTCGTTTGAGCAAAAACTACATTTATACTTACTTTGGTTGTTTGGATAATATTTATTCAATTTGTAGGAATTTATAGTTGCGCATCTGTATAGAAAACACATATGGCTTATTATTTTTTACATCTATTTTTAATTTGTGCAGTTTATTATAATTTATATTTATCGAGTTTTCGGGTATACCTAAATCTTTCCAATTTATTTCTACTACTTTTTGGCGATAATTGTTTTCTAATTTTGTTTTCATTTCTTTTTTGCTAGCTTCTTCTAATTTCTTTTCTCCAAATAAAATTATGTTTTTTGGGATTTTAATTTCTTTTATATCCGCTATTTCATTTTTGATTATTTCAAGAACATTTGATTTGGTTTTAAACTTTATAATTCTATTCCCCATGCAGATTATATATTTTTTAACCCCATTTTCATTCTCATAATTATACACTGATTCTGAAAGTGATTTCAATGAATTTATTTTTTCCTTTTTTAGCGCTTGTATTTCTGATTTATTAATTTTCGTTGTCAAAAAGTTATTTACAAAGTTTATATCAATTTTTCCAAGTTCTTTTTTTTCCCATGAAACTTGGTCTAAATAATTAATATCCAATGTTTCTAGTTCTATTTTATATATACTTTTCCAAAAAAAAGAATTATTCTTTTTTTTTGCAACCTTTAAGTTACCAAAAAATAAATCTTGAATGTTTATTTTATATCCTACGTATGCTTTAAGACTTCCTAGATTTTGTATCATGACTTCTTTTGACATTTCGCTCCAAAATTTTTCTTTACATATTCTATCCTTAAACCATTTGAGAAAGATACTTTTATTTTGAGCTTCAATATCTAACAATCCCATTCCACCGCATTTTTTTTTCTTATTAAAATATTATATGATACTTTACTTTTTCTATTGTTCCATATGAATTTGCATATTTCTTTTTTAATGTTGAGAATAAACTTTTTGTCAAATCGAGTAAAGTGAGACATATACCATAGTTTGGATAGTAATATACTATTCGTTAAAAGTATCTTGCCTCCCAATGATATTTTTCTATCTCTCCAATTATGTATAATGCATTTTATTTTATTAAAAGCAGCCTCTTTATTTACATTATGATCAATACCATGCTTGTTGAAATAAAACCCCAGGTATTTATAAATTCCTTCACCATTATTTAATTTTCCTAAAAAATTTATTGGTTCCTCTACATTTCCTATTTTTATTATTTCAGACTTGTTTGAATTAAATTTTGCTCCAGATGCTTCACAATGAAGTTTCAATATTTTTTTTGTATTTATAAAATCATTGTTTTTTATGAATATTGAAATGTCATCTGCATACGCAAGCGTTTTTATGTTCCATTTGTCATTTCCTATTCCATTTATTTTTTTTCCTCAACATTATCAGCATTGGTTCAATTACTATATTATATAACAGGGGTGACATTGGATCACCTTGCTGTAGTCCTCTTGATACGCTAATATAATTTGTTAAGCTTCTTCCTATTCTGATTCTAGCTTTGTTGTTATTGTATAAATTTTTTACAGTTTGTATAAATTTTTGGGTTATTCCAAATTTTTCCATGCACATGAATAAGTAGTCCCATTCCACTCTATCGTAAGCTTTCTCTTGGTCTAGTTGTACAATATGTCCTTTAATTAATTCTGGTGTATTATTTGCTACTTCATTTACAAAGTGCAATGTTGCCACATTGTCAAATATCGACCTTCCTTTAATAAATCCGGTTTGATATTCTTCTATCAAATCCTTTAAGGTTTTTTGCAACCTATCGGAAAGAATTTTTGTGAGAATTTTTTTGTCACAGTCAATTAGGCTAATTGGCCTCCAATTTCTAATGTCTTTTAAATCTCCCTTTTTTGGGAGTATAGTAATAATAGCACCTCTATTAAAATCATTACATTTTTCAATCTCTAATTGGTTATTGAATAATTGTTCTAAAATTTTTGATATTTTTTCTTTATATCTTTTATAAAACTCATATTTCGGCCCATCTGGGCCTGGTGATTTATTATTTGGGCTTATTTCAATTACTTTTTCTATTTCTTTTGCTGTTATTGGTCTATATAGATATTCTTTTTGTTCTATGCTTAATCTATTTTCTGCATTTTCAAGCATGATTTTTTGTGATTCGTTATCTGATCTACCCTTTCTAAGCAAATTCGAATAAAAATTACAAAATGTTCCTTATATGCTATTATAATCTTTAGCTATATTATTGTTTTCGTCGTATAATTCTTCCACTCGCTTTATTCTTTCGTTGCTTTTGATTAGTCTAAAAAAGTACCTCGAAGATCTTTCGCCATATTCAGACCATTTAGCCTATTAATCTGTAGATTTCTAAGACATATTTTTTTATTTTCTATATTAATAATTGATGCATTATTATTATTATTCGGGTTGTTTATTTTACTAGACTCTAGTTCTATTTCCATTAGTATTTTTTTAATTTTCCCCAAAATTTATGCTAAATTTTTTTATTTCATTTTTGCATTTAATCCAATTATCTAAAGTATTTTCGCCTCTAATGATTGAATTTTTAATAATCTCTTCTATGTTATCTGCATATTTTTTTTTTAAGAGTGATTCATTTAACTTCCAAGTCTCCTCATAATTATGTTTTATTTCAGTTTCATGTTTTTCGTTATTATAATTCAATTGTATCTGTAAAATTTTGTGGTCCGAAAATGGAGCTATCAACAATTCTAATTTATTAAAAAAAAATCTATATTTGTTGGGATTAAAATATGATCAATTCTTGATCTGCTTCCTCTAGAATTTTCCCATGTATATCCTTTTTGATACTTTCCTAATTGAGACCAAAAATTATAAAAATTCATCAACTCAATTATTGGTTGTATCATTTTACGATCACTTTCATTCAGCCTTGGGGGCCATCTATCTAGATAATTATTTTCTACCATATTGAAATCTCCAACAATTATAGCATTTTTTTTACTGTTTTTTTTAATTTTTGTGTTTATGGTTTGGACGTATCTTTTCCATTCTTTCAGTTTTGATGGTAAATAAACATTGTATATTTCTAATTCGTGTTCACCTATTTTTAGGCTTATTTTCATTACTCTGCCGTCATCATATATTTTATTATATTTTATAATGATTTCATCGCTATTTATTAATATTGCTGTGTGTTTTGTGAAAATGCATGGCATTCCCCAACTTTTTTACCACATTATTATATCACTCTGCTTTGCATGTATTTATTGAATGCACATTATTTCTGCATTCATATCAGTTTTAAGGCATTTAAAATTTTTTTGGCGTTATAAGTTATTTTGAATGCCTTTGACATTCCAAGATAACATTTTTATTTGTTTTTTTTGCATTTTTTAATTTAAAAGTTTTTAGGTAGCTTTATTGCTCTGTGATATCCTTATCCAATTCAAGGTCTATGGATTCAAAATTTTCAACTATTTCATTTTCATTCACTATTTCATTTTCTATCCCAATTAAGTTGCTTTCGCTCAATGCCAAGGCTGCTAAGCCATCTAACCTATTACTTTCAGATATCGCAGATTTAATTTTCTTTATTTTTGCCATAGCTTTTTTTATTAATATATTTTGGACATTTTGTCCTTTTTTGATTCCGAGTTTAACTCTTTTCTCCGCAGCTTTTGTGTTTGTATTTTTGTTTTCAGACGTATTAAAGCTATTTTTTTCAGCATTATTAGGTATTGGTAGGCTATTTATTTCTTCCAATATGCTATTAGGTTCATTATATATATTTTCGTTTATTGAAATTCTTTCAAATGCCTTTTCTTTTTCTATTTGGGTGACTAGATTTAAGTTTAGTTTTAAAAATCTAATTTTAATTTCTTCGTCTTCCTTAGGTTCGATGATTTCTTTATGAATATCTTTTTTTTTATCTACAGTATTTATTTCCAAATCCTTTATAAATACTTTTTTTATATTTCTAGGTCTGGCCGATCTACTTCTCTTGATTTTTTTTATCTAATTCTGTGCATTCTTTCTTCCAGTGGTCTACCTTTTTGCAGTATGTATAAATCGGAGGTGATCCAATCCACATAATGCTAACATTTTCGCCACAGGATTCGATGTGAGTAGGTATATCCACTTCTTTGTTAACCTTGATCAATATTTT
>LSSN01001411.1:0-22363 GCA_001970855.1 Smittium culicis
CGGTGATGTCCTCCTCTAGTTTTTCTGTCTGATACATTTCAAATTCTTTAAGGTTGTGTGAAAATGTTTTTTGCATCACGCTCTCTGCATCTTCTTTTTTGCTAAAAATTAGGTAAGTGATTCTAGCTCGATGGTCATCTTTTCTAATGTAGATGTAGCCATCGAGGTCGTGGGCGAGTTTATAGAGAGCATTCATATGGTCTCCTTGAAACTGCGCCCATGAAATTCCGATTTTACGATCTGAGCCATTTTGGCACAGTCGTTTTAGGCTGGTTTGCTTTCCACCATATAGTAGATGTTTGACTGACACATCTCTATACTGGCTCATGTCGATTTTTTGATCGTATCTAAATATGGATTTGATCTTTTTAGGGTCGTTTTTTTTTAAGATAGTGGGTTTAGCATTTCCATGAGGGGTATATCCCTTCAGGGCATCGCTAAATGTGTTCCTGGCACGTTTAAAGGACTTTTCAGTGGCCATAGTGTTAGCTGAGTTAATATGGGTTATTATCCTCCACAACGTCACTAAATAAGGTACTATCACTTTTTACAGGCTTTCTAATGACATTAGCTGAGTAAATTGATGTTTTTTTTTGTGCTTTTATTTATTTTTTTAGTTTTTTTTGTGTAGGCTTTTTTTTTGTGTCGCAAATTAGTCGAAAAAATCAAATTCGTTAAATTCGGCGATTTGAGCACTTTTTTTTCTCGATTTGGCTAATTAAAACCGTGCACCAATCTTGGGCACTTACAATTTAATTGCATTATTTAAACTTTGTCTAAAGAGACCAAACTTATACCAAAATGTAGCTCTTGGCAAGGTCAACAAAGTTGAATTAATAAGTTAAAGTCGATAGACTACGCGTTCGATGGTTATAGTCAATTTTATTTAGTAAGGGCGTAAAAAAAAAGTGAATAGTAGATAAGAAATAAAATTTTATAGATTCTCTAATCCTATTGGCTCGTCCAAGAAAACATTATCTATGATAGAGAGCTACAAGTACTCGAATAATTAAATTGGTATAAATAGAATCTAAAAAAAATCTGATTAGGTTGTTCTGACTTTATTATAATCATTATAATATTACAAAAAAATAAAGTGGATTTCTTGATATGCAATTAAGTACAAAGTGTTATAAGTAGTGATTCTATGCTAGTTGTAAATATAAAAAAAGCTAACTCTTTTTGAATTGTTTGACTTTTTTGAGAATTATTTTGGTATGATTTTAAATTTAATTTTTGCTAAAAGGATTTGTTTCTATATAGTTGTAGTTATTTTCGTTTAAAAATGGATTTTCAAAGTTACTAATTGTGTTCACTCCATTTTCATATACACCAGAATAACCATATGCTGATGGATATTGATTTCCAATTAAAACTGAAGAATTGCTTGGAAGAACAGGGTTTTTTAGGTACATGCTACTTTGATAATACCTTGGATCGTTGAAAGTTAACCCTTCAATATTTTTATTTTCTGGAGCTCTAAGTGAAACGGATGAATGGTTTGGCGACATCGAAGAAATATAAGAATTTTCGATAGACCCAGAAGCACTTTCTATGCCGAATGGGTGATGTGAAATATTATTGTTCCAATTTTCTGGGTAATCTAAGCTATTTGCTGGGAAATACTGAGAATCTGCTTGGTTATTTAAATAAGAACTTTCATTAATTTCGGTAGGCAAAATCGGCTCATTGTGATAAGATAATTGTTGCTGGAAAAACTGTGAGTTCAAAACGCTTTCATCGACCAAATCACTAATATCGATGTTATTTATACGGGTATTATTAACGTAGTTAGAATTAGGTTGTTGTGAGCATGAGTTCTTCATGTATTCATTCAAGTGAGAAATTTGATTTCCATTGAATGAAGATAAAGGTTGCTCGTTAAATCCGGACATGTATTGGAAGTAATCAGGGCACGGACTGCCTAGTTTTACAGTTCTATCTACATATGGTATGTAGAAAGGATGGTTGCTATCATATTTAAAATCCTGATTATTTGTATTTTTTTTAGATTTTCTTGGCTTGTATTTATAATCTGGGTACATTTTCTGATGTTTCTTTTTTTCATTTTCGGCATTTTCTTTATATTTGTCTCTCACTTGATCTGTTTCTTCTCTCCACATCTTTCCGATTATGCAAGAAATCTCTTTGTTTGAAACTCCGAGGTTTTTTTTTATTACTTCCTCTTGTTTATCCTTTCTATAAAGTATAAAAGCATTAGGTGGTCTTGGGGTTCTCTTTTGCTTAGGCTGCTTTGATCTTTTATTGATTTCACCTTCGAGGTCACTTACATTCTGGGAGTTAGGGTTGGTATTCAAAATATTAAAGAGATATTGACGATTTTCCATTTCTTGTGGGGTATTTTGCGTATCAAATCCTCTATTAGTGGGATATTGGCGTGAGAATTTTGGAGTTGTAAGGTTTGTCGAGGAGTTATTTGAGTATGGAGTTAATAGTTCTTCGGATACAGATGTAAAACTGTGAGAAGGGGAAGAGTAAACTCGATTTTGGGATGCCTTGGTTACTAAGCTTTCGCATGAAGGTAGAGAATAGATATTGCCCTCATTTAGATACTTATCGAGGATATTCTCAGCATCATTTTCGTTTCTTGAAGATTGAATAGTGCTCATATTTGAGATTTTTTTTATATTAAGGGATGTAAATGTTCTATAAAAGGATAGGGTTATTAGGTTGTAGAAATTTCTTAGGGTGGTAAGTTGTAGAAATTTCTTAAGGTGTTAAGTATGTAAATTTATTTAAAAGAGAAAATTAGAGAAAATCTGGGAATGTGAAATCAGATATGCTTATATAGCTCAGCGAATTAAGAGGATGGGTAGATAGGAAATATTACAAAATCTTGTTGAATAAGAACTTTTGTTTTATGAAGAGAAGTAGATATGGTAGACAAGGGTGGTTTAGAATAAAAGTGTATCTTATTACTACAAGAAACGACTTTGGAGGAGGTGAATGAACTTCTATACTAGAATTGCACTTTCTAAGGAGATACTTCTAACTAACTTATATATGGAAAAAAAAGCCCAATCTTATCAAACTCAAAAAAAAAAGTAAAGCAGTCACATAGCTGGCGTCTACAGCAAAAACTAACATGTAACTCAGAATGATTAGTGGTATTAAATAGTGCGTGTTTTTTTTTTATTTATGAAGTGTACCTTTTTTGCAAATCAATGGAAATTATGGAAAATAGGAAGCATACGCTTTGAGAGTGATATGACAGGCATTCATTAGATATCAACTTTTAGCGCTCTTCAGAAAACGAAATGCCTCTATACTACACCATCAAAAAAAAAACAAAAATCAGGATGCTCATCCATCATTCAAATGGACAACTTTAGTTTAATTATAGCAAGTCCGCGTTCAATTAAAAAGTAGGATTTTGTACTAATAAAACTCCAGCGCTAATGCTTATGTAGTGAATCACGCTGCAATTCGGCAGCCATGGATCTTTATTCAGCATAATATGATTTCACATTTATCAGCAATTAATTGTTACTTTGCCAATCATGATATCCGAGGCTTAACCTGTACTTTTTGTTTCCTCAATGCGTGACGGATCCATAACAATCAATCTATCCCTTTTCAATGCAAGTCACTTTTAATTTCCTAATTTGGATATTAGTGCGCTAACCAGTAATTGCGCTCCATTCTGGGAAATCCCTAGTTTTTCTGAAATTTACAAGCCAATAGCTTTGCTGGTCGAGACATAAAGGCTTTTTTCTCACTTTGAAATCTTCCAGTTGAATATCAGCGAACGCCCACTTTTATCTTCACCCCGCTATTAGCATGCACTTCAAAATCAGAAGGCTTGACACAAGCTCGACTTGCTGCAGTCAAAAAAAAAAAGAAAAAAAATCAAGCTTAACAAGTCATATTGCCAGGCTAAAAATATATGGCCTAACTTATGACTATTTTTAGCAAATATTACTTTAATATCGACTATTCTTGCACACAGCCCAGGTTATATTTTTTCGCGCGCACAAGAGCAAATGGCTCACAAAATAGCTACGCTCCCCTATTCTCTAGAAATAATAATAATTGAGCGGATCACCCTCTCCCTTTTTGCTTAAGCTTGGTATATACTAAAAACTCAACCCCTTTTCCCCTGTGCTAAATCTCCAGAGCTCGCTATGGTAATGCTAATGAGCCTATAATGTACTTTGTCTACCCAAAAAGTCATAGTGTCTCTACAGCTTTAAAAAATCTTCACATCTTTATTGGTTAATAATCAATAAAATAAGAGCTTTAAACTCAAAAAAAAATCATATGCGTAATAGAGGGCTAAAATCAAAAGAGATCATATTCAATCTACACTTGAAAACAAATAGTCTGAGTGTTGATTTTATGATTTCTCCAAATAGATTTTCCGCTTATCTACCTTTAAAACCGCTTATAACTTTTTTTAAAAAAACAGTATATTCATTTAAAAATATCTCAGCACTGAAAGCTTTGCAGCCAAATGCTTTTTATCGCAAAATCATAAAACTATTGCGAAAAATAAGGGGCAATGGAAAAGAGAGTGTGGGTAAGTTTCAAAGGATTGGATCGCCACGGATATGGCCTGGTTCAATTTCTAAAAGCAAAAAATTATAAAAAATAGGAAATATATGATTTATACTATTACACCTCACCACTAAATAAAATTGGTTATATTGAATTCAAAATCTATGATCTCAGCATAGTCCACTGTAGATTAATGTGAACTTTTAATCCATTCTAACCAATCGTATGCGCTATTAAATCAACTGCACTAAAAGCAAATAACTTTTCAGTAAATATGTAGCAGCTATAAAAATACTTTAGCCAAAATTAATAGCATTAAACAATTTCTGAATAAGTAATTTTAATCTATAGGCCATTTGATACCGAATCTAGTAAATCTAGTACTAGATTTGATCCTATTAAATACGACTTATGGCCAAATGAATGCAGCAAAGCTGGGTATATCTATTGATCCTCTCTATTCGCCGATTTATTAGTACAGTTAAATGGATACCCGTTTTTAAGATTGCATTTCAATGATATTCGAACTACACCCTTAATTATGTATTCACCGCTACCATCTGCATTTTCATTAAATACCAAGAGACTACGCTTACATAAATAACTTACTCTTACTAATAAATGCTTACAGACTAAATATTATTAGGAAACCTGAGCAGCCGAGAAACTATATTAGCTTAAGTTTAGGTAATTTATGACTGTACGTTTTTTAATCTGGTGGGTATTATATCAATTTGATCTATAGGGTCCTCTCTTTACTTAAATTATTCATCAAAACTACAAGGGCATCTATTAAATGTTATTCCGTCTCGAAAAATAAATTATTCGCAAAACTACTAAAATTTATTTAGTAATATCGAAAACCAATATTATCCTTGCTCATATACTCCTTCACCATCAGCCTCACCATACCCTTCACGTTATTTATTCGTATACTTTAGCTCAGCATACCACTTCGGTATTAATCTTCACAGTTAAATATACATACAGCTTAATCTAGTCGATATTCTCGAGATGTAGATTCAATCTCGCTTTTTTTTTTTTTGCAAGATTAGTTAATCATAACTCTCTGAATTGATCCAAATTTAGTCTATAAGCGAAAGACTTTTTTTTTTCTAAAGCGCATGGATTTTTTTAATACATATTATAGGATAATAATAGTGCATCTGATATTCCCTGATTAGTATTAACTTCTCTACTTATCTTTTGCAAGCAAAAAATTTATTTTAAATAAATCGAATTTGTTTGAGATTTTTTACTATAAAAGGAATAAAAAACTTCACCCACCATCAGTGGAGCATTTGGCACTTCCTCATTCAGTAAAGGAAATCCTAGATATTTACTTATAAAAAAGAATTATATTTTCATATAGAAACAATCATTGGATAAAAAGTTTTTAAATTCAATCACGAGTTATACTATTGGCTAATATTAGATGGACCTTGTATCTCCTCAAGCGCTCTTTTTCCTAATAAAGGCTTTTACTCGAGGAATTACAGGGAAATCCGCTTATTTTTACTTTTCAATCTACAAAAAATAAATCCTAGGGAGACAAATTCTTATTTCGAAAAGTGAGCTGTAATATACCTTATAAAGATTCGGGTCTCAAAAAAAATATTTTCAGAAAATACTAAAACCAGACGACTCTTTTCAAAACCAGTTTCTAAAAACAAAAAAAACTTGACGTACGAACCAATATGCACTTTCAGCCATCTCAGTTTCGTTGTTAAAATTTTGCTTTTTTATATTTCTCACAATCATAAATAATCGATGAAATAACTAAATAGTAAAATGATCTGATTTTTTTTAGTATTAATACTTTGCACAAATGGTAAGTTTTTTTTTCAGTTAACATTTTTTTATAATTTATACTGGGTTTATAAATTTATGTAAGAGATGACGATGCGTTTGGTTGGTTTCAATCTACTCGCTATTTAACCTACAAGATTTATCGGGTTGAGATATAGTTATATATCATAGATTACTCTATTCCTCCAGAATTATAATACAAAATCAATTCTACTAGCGGTGAGCTAATTACCATTGCATGTAAAATAATTTATTTTATCAAGGAGATATGTTTTTTTAGCAGCTTTGAATGGTAAAAGTGTATAATTGGGCTATTATTCCAAACTTTTGATGTAATCAGATTAGTATATCTATGCCTTTTTCTAGAAAATCATTACAGATTTTACATTGTGTGTAGGATATAAGTAGATGGTAACTGAATATGCGATTACTTGCTAGCTCAATATAATATTTATAGAAAAACCTTATACATCATACATTCAACGCTTAATTTTAGAAAAAAATTAAAACTAATTGTGTAAATATTTCTTTAAATCGTCATTCGCTAATTGATATAGACTGTGAAGCTCCTGAATTCATTTTTTGCTATTTATTTTAATTCAAAATCACATTTTCTTGGTTTTGTGATAAATATAGCATAGGCCATAGAAATTTCAGTACAAAATTTAAAAATAATTTCTAGGAACCGACGAATACTTGCCAGAGAAGGGCCTGGTATTCAATAGTATCTTAATAATTTCTCGTTTTTAGGATTAAAGAATAACAATACTTTTTGTGCTAGTTTTAAAACGGATTAAATATTTATTCATTTGCTATTCGTGCAATAATATTTCCATCTAATAATAATTAGATAATATCGATTTAGTTGCATGGCTTTATGACGTGTTCACGCAATAAAAAAGTCTTTTGTAGGGTTCGATATAATCAAATCTCTTTTAAAATATATCTAGATCGCCCTACTTATTTAAAATCCCACGATTTAAATAATAATTACTTCCCATTATACATTTTAAATTATTCAATAGTTTTTTGTTTTTTTTTTCACTTTATAATTCGTTTTATTATTCATATATAACAACCATCTATTACTCGAGTATAAATTTTCCGTTGTAATGCTTATGCTATGCTTACATACGAACTTTTTCTAATATTTATCTAACCTGGAACTATCTCTAATTACGAAAAAATATTTTATAATATTAATCTGCATTAGAAATAAACTAGATACTAAGTCTTTAATAAAAAACTAGATATAACTAGATATTTTTTTACAATAATAGAAAATTAAATTCTGATAGCTCAAATCTCCTACATAAGTAATTGATATATTAAATTAAACTCTCCGTCATAATTATATGAAATAAATAAAGAGACGTAAGATCAATTTAAATTTGATAGTATAAATATTATGTTAAAAATCTAAATTCATTTATATTTATATTTAATTAATAAGCACATTTCGCTAAATAATTAAAATAAAATAATTTCATTTTTATGAAATAATAATGACTAATGCTAATGCTAAATAACTCATAATTACATTCAAATACACGATTAAACTGTCACATTTACTAATTAACCACAGAAGTAAAATATATCTTTTTATTTAAAAAATATATCTAAAATTAAAAAACGCAATTCAAATTAATACACAATCCATTCATTCATTTTTTCAAAAGCACATTCTGGATTTTTATATTTTTGTAGATCAGTAACTTTTTAAATGCATCTGACATGTTTAGGTTCACTTTTTATAATCCTATAAGCTGAAATGTGCACCTTTGCGTGTTTGCTTATTTTTTTTACTTTGATAAGTTTTTATTTGTTTTACCATATTTAAAAACACAAACTCAAAATATTTAAACTGACTAGTGATTAAAAACGTAATTATATTTTACAAATATGTTTTTTATGAAAGCATTTCTATACTTTCATATGTATATAATTATATTATTCATGAATAAATAAATAAAATCATATTAACTTTTAATTGCTTTAACTATTTATATAGAATTATTTAGAAAAGCGCGAGCTAAAAATTCTCAGCGCTTAGTAGGATTAAAACAATTTCATTATGGGCTAAACTAGCCCAAGTAGAGATATTGATGCATACATAATCATACTTACCTTTACAAAATTTCTCTACTGAACACAAGCTATTAAAGTGGGTTATTCACAATTAAATATAATATTTTTCGGTCCCGTTTATAGCTAAAATTCAAGGTTAATAAAATAGTGTTGGATTCATTCCAAAAAATTAAAAAAATAAAACCAATTAAAATTTGTAAAAATACGATTTCTGAAAAGTTAAATACCTTTATTTTCTTTTTTACATCATAAATCTTGTATTAAATTCACGGTTTTTGAGATCATGTATACTTTTTTTTTAATTGATGAAATGTTCGTATCAAATTCGTAAGCAAACTAAATTCTAATCTTTAATTTAAATGATATATAAAACATAATATAATTTTATTCCTAAAAATAAGACTTGTGTGGATGCAATTGAATATCCTTAATATAACACCTTACCTATAAAAAATTATCAATAATAGATATGAATCTAAAATAAAAAAACATTTGCGACTAAAATTAAAAGTAATTAGCATTAGACACGACTGTAATTCAAATTGAAATTTTCAATGTCTTTATATTAACACCAATCATAATTGATCAATTATAGCCAATTTTGGAAATTAGCTATTTTCGTATAAGGCTAGTCACACTCGCGTTAATTGTTATAAATTTTGTACGTCATACTTAGTCAAACTTTAAAAGAATATGTCACGCTTTTACTATCCTGTTCAAAATTTCTAATTTTAATACTAAATATACATAATTCCTATTTTAAAAAATTTTTTGCTTTGGGTATTCATTTTTCTTCGTATCATTATGCAAAAAATCATCATTTACATGTCTTTTTAACGGGCACAAGTAAATTTAAATATAGTTCGGAGTCTAAGTTGATTTATTAGTACTATATAATGAGTCTAGAACGCTTTTAGATAATTTTTTATTTGTATTTAGTATAATTAGTTAAAGATTAAAACATTATATTCGATGAACTAATAAATAGAACAAAAATTTTTACTTTTACTTTTTTTTTTTATATTAACCACAGAATACATAGTGGTGTTGCATATATACTGGTTAGTTTGTATTAATTATTGTTTTTTTGATTTATTGCTATAATTTTTACTATTCTTGGAAAGTAATAAACATTGTAGTAAATTTAAACTTGTTAAATTTGATAGTTTTTTTATATATGATGAATAAGCGAATGATTTTTTTAATTAAATTTTTACATATTAAATACGGTATAAACACATTTTGAAATCATTAGCTCTGTCACAATATATCATATTTTATTTTTTTTACGGAATAAATAATAAATCTAAATTTTTAATTTGTAGGGAAAAAAGTATTTTAATCCCCGTTTTCTCGTCGTTAAATATGTAAGAATTTGAACTTTTTTTTACTAAAAAGTCATCAAATACAGATTTTTCATGAAATTAGAAAATGAAAAAAAATATGTGATTTTTTTATTTATGTTCTTAAAAAATGAGCTTATACGGTGCTAAACATAATAAAACAATTAGCTACAAGACTATATCTGCACCAATGGCATGTTTTATTGTTTTTAATGCTCAAAATCATTCACGAGCACAAATGATATATTAATTTCTTATTAAAGAACTATGTCTATTAGTTATTATTTTGTGATACTAAATAATTTTTCACTATTTTACATAGAGTTTGAAGGAAATCGTTTTTATATTTTAAAACTCTGGAATTTAAATGGCATCATATAATTGTTTTTATTCTATATATATAATTGATGTTTTAATGAATTGAATTTAATAATATATGTATCCTGAGACTTAATATGGGATTTCAGGTTACCCAATAAACCTATTTAACTCTCGGTCATTATTTATTATATTTACCTCTTAGTCAATAGTGAACGATTTTTTAAAAAAAATAAAAGATAGAACTGCAAATTTTTTTACCGTGTATAATTCATATTAAATCTATAGCTAGCTTTAGTTATAATCAAGCTTTCTTACAAGAATTTCTTTGAACAACGGATCTTTTTTTACATCTAATTCCATTTACTAATTCGGTTTGAATGAATTTATTGGCTGAGTTGAGAAAATTATTTGATAGCGTTTTCTAATAGACTTGGGAAATAAAAATATAGCTATGGAGTATTAAAATTTTTATAGAAAAAAATCCGTTCCTCAAAGGATCTAACATTTATATATTTCAATGTCATAATTATAAATCAGAATTTATTTATTGAATATTATACATACGACACTATTTTTAAGCTTATAAAATTTAAAAAGCTGAGTCACTTTCAATTATTATAATAAAAACAATATTTCGGGCGTATATGAAAATGGCCAGCGAGGTCTATATATTATTTTTTTTAATTTCATAAAAAGAAGTTAAATTCGTTTATTCAAGCGTATCATCTTATTATCAAAAAATTTCGATTTTATTGAAATGTTTTTTTATTTCTTGTTTGAAAGTTTTAAATTTTCTTTCTAATCCTTAACTGTGCAACGATCTTTTAGATAACATATTTTATGTTTCATTTATGATTTAAATCAAAGTTTATTATTTGATGTTATTTTACAATATATCAGTATTTCTTAAGAACTAAGAGCTAAAGTATTTTAATTGAACACAGCTGGTCATATTTGGTACATTAAAAATACTCTACCGCTCGTGAAAGTGTATAGGCGCGTTCTAATATGCTTTATTTACAAAATTTTAATTGTTTAATGAATTTTTTTTCAAGGATCTATTAGAGAAAAAATATGCTTATGTTAGGTTTGCTTTTATTTTTTTGAATCATTTTATACTTTTTACTAAAATGATTATAAACTTATTCTAATTCATAAATTAAATATTATTGACAAAAAATTTCCCAACTTTCTTATTAAATATCTTATAAACTGATGTTTTCAAAAGTAATATAAGACTTTTTTGACGAAAAATGATTATTTATTTTTCTTAGAGGTATAAAAAATAATTTTCAATTTCAATATAATTAGAGAATTTTATAAATTTCTTTCTTTTGAACTAATATTTAATGCGCTTTACTAAAATTATTGCTTTACTTGTTGATAAATACAATAATTTTATTTTAAAATTTTATTAAATTATTTAATTATTACTTTTCTAGATTCCTCTGACTAAATAAAAAGCATTTATTTTCTCATTAGAAGTAGATTGTCTCGAAAATGCAGTCCTTATTAATATAATTATGGTGAATTTAAAGTAATATAACATCATCCTTATTTTGATTAAGTATTTAAAGTATAAGAGCTAATATTTAGAAAGATTTTTGATTGTTGAAAAAGAATTTTTTAAAAAAAATTCAAAGTAGTATATTCAAAATTTTGGACTGTTATAAGTATTTAAAAAAAGTTTCAAAATTTAATTATAAGAGATGTAGGTTTTTATGCTCTTCATTCTTTGTAAATTTTGAAACTTATTTAGTTATTAACTTATAATGCTAATTTTTAAACTAAAAAAAATACAAGCTGTTTAATAAAAATATTATTAGGTAAAGCGTCATACGCGTGTTAGGCTGTAATTTATAAACTAAAAAGGCTTACTTTGAATCCATTTCGATTCTGATTAAATTTTAATATTCAATCTTTAATTTCACTGTAACCATAAGTGATTTTTTATTGTGTATGTAATTAATATTGATTTTATTTTACAATTGGTATAAATTATATTTGAACCTAATTTAATGTTATGTGGTTAAATCTATTGTTAATTTTTTTTTTTTGAATAATAATAAAATATAAAGTAGATAGTAAATAGTAAATAAAATTAGAAGAGATTAATTTACTTTTTGTTTCAATTTATTTCTTTTTATTTTTTTTCTTTTGAGTAGTACATTCTTCTCGGTTTGATTAAAAAATTTTACATTCAGTGACACAAGTTTTTTTTAATGACATTAATTATTATTTTCTATACTTCAAATAAATTTTACCAATTAAAAAGAAATAACTTATAAAAAATTTTTTATGACGGCCTTTTTAGCAGATAATATTATTTGACAAAAAATTTTATCTCAATTTAAATAAATTTATAATTTTTTTTGTAATATCTCAGTATTAAAATTTAAAATTCTACAAACATACACTAGTATACAACTTTACTAGAATTTATTTTTCTTTATTTATGTTGATACACTCTCTCTAAATTTAATTTCAGCTTCTAGATAAAATTAAATGTTTATACTAATAACATGTCGCAGAGCTAAGCTCTTACTATTTTTAATCAAAACTTAATCGAGCTTTCCTATTTCGATCTAACTTAGTTTTTTTTCTTTATACAAAGGAAATATAAAACTTCTTTGTATAAAGACTTTTTTTGTGAGTTAGTTGTAGAATAGGAGAATCAATTCTAATGCCTTATTATTCAGCTATTACTATCACTCATATTACATTATCATTTCTCTTTACATTTAATTATTAACCTATACACCAAACTGCTATTATTACTACCATAAAAGAAATCACCGATTCTTTATACTCTGAAACATTAATATGGGAAAACTTATCCTTGATAAGCTTTAATTAATTTTCAGTATAAAAGTAATCAATTTTTGCTAAAATTTAAGAAAAATGAGGTTTTTTTATAAATAATAAAATTTGAAAAAAAATATACTCCCCAAAAATATTATTAATAAAGCTATCAAAAAACTTAAAACATATAACATTTGCCTTAACAGCTTGGATTGAAAAACCACGGCTACAAATAAATAAAATGCTTATTTTTAGTTGCTTATATCTTGAAAATTATCCTAATTAGTCTTAATTTTATATTCTACGATTTAATAGAGCTTTTATATAATAATAAAAAATAGAAATGAGACTTGAAAAAATTACACCTGTGATAGCTTAATAGATTTTATTATGAAAAGTATGTAATTTTTTTTTGTTGGTAATTTTAAATTTTTAATTAAAGTCTGTTTTTTATAAAAAATATAATTATAAATTTTTTTGTTGTCATACTTTTTTCAGATAAATTTTGTACGAGATCATATAATTAAAATGTGTTTGTAAATTTACTAAAACTTAAAATGAATTTTATAAGGAATTTTAATTAAAATAGTAAAACAGGTAAGGTAATGAAGTATTATATTATGTAATATTATAGAATTTTCTTTCATAAAGAGAAAATAGCCTTGGAATATAATTAACATTTTTTTTTACTAATCAATATGAATTGATATAGTTTTAAATTTAATTAGTATAATAAAAAATTGATTGAATTTTGTTATATTTATTGAGACTGAAAATTATTATTATAGATATATGATCACTTTTTCTTATTTATATTATCATCTTAAAAACTTTTATTACTATGCTAGTAGTTGCATAATATTATTTCGTTATGGCATAATGTATCATTGTCCCATTTAAATTGTATTAGCTCATTTTATTGTTTCAAAAGCTTGTTTAGAATGCTACTAGCAATTAACAATGTTATTATTTATATTTTACATATAATTATTATTTCAAAACTAAAAAATTTTATCTGCACAATTCCTTTTGATTATAAACCGAACTTTTCTTTAATTTACTTTCATTTAAAATTATTAAAATGTATTTAATTTTTATTTTGAAGCAAATAGTTCATCAAATCATAGTTTAATATATTATATTTAATCCCTGGTTTTTATATATAACTTTATGATGTGAAAACTAGCTTCAATTTTTTTAAATATTAAAAAAAAAACTTTTTCTAAATTTAACAAATTCCTTTAAAGATAATTTTTTGTTTTTTGAAAGTTTTATTAATCCTATTTATCATTCTATCGATAATAACCATCATATTCACAAATAAAAGAAACCTATCTTCTTAAAAAATAAAAATATGTCATATTTAAGTGTAAAAATTAAAGATTAAAAATATTATTTTTTAAATAAATATCATGAATAATTAAAACTAAAATTTAATTTAATATTATATTGTATATATTTCTGAATATAAAAGATTTTAATTGAACACTTATAAGTCAAAAAAAAAAAATATATTCATTAATTTTTATGTGTGTTCATAAATGCATAAAATTTTATGTTATATATTTAAAATTCATAAAACATAAAAAATTTTGGTGAAAAAATATTATTAATAATTGGATATCTTATCAAATTGAGACTTCTCGAAAATATTATCAATTTGAGTTTTAAATATTATAAAACTCGTATAGTATGAAAGGTTTTTTATTATGCTATTAAAAAATTAAATCAATAATTGATGAATATATAAATTAGCTATATAATTAAATTAAATTAAATTAAATTTTTGATTAGATTTTGAAAGTTAAAATTCAAGTTTGATAATAATAATAGCTAATTTTAAGCTTTTTTTTGAAAATTTTTTGAAATTTTTTAAGGATTAATTTAAAATTGTGAGAAATATCCAAAAAGAAAAAATTTATTATCCAAATTAAGAGTTTAAAGTTATGAATTAATTATATATTATAAAAAAATTATAGTCACTATGAATAAATTTATAGTTTCAAGCTTTATCTCTTATATGATAAAATCAAAGCAAATAACATTCGAATCATTATTTATTAATTTTTAAACTATAACTTTTTGGGCACAATTTATTTAAATTCCAATCTTTTAATAATACGTGTAATCTTATTATTATAAGAAAAAAACTAAAAAAATTCTACAGTAGTATTTTTTTTGAGGGTGGTACCAATGTTAGACTATAAATTAGTCCTCAAAATTTTTTCTAATTTTGGGACATACTACATAATTATAGATTGTTAAATATTAAAAATGGGATGATTATTGCAAATTATTTAGTCTTAAAAACCTCATTTTCGATTTGAAAGTTTTCTAAAAGAACGTATGCAATATATATAAAAGCTAATTTGAATTAAATAAGATTTTTTTATAATTATCAACTAGCTTGAAACATAGGATTTTATGCCTTGATCAGATGGTGAGAAAAATTCTGTTTAAAATGAATATCTAATTCGATTCCTAAACAACAAATAATAACTACAGTTATATATAGATGATTGAATTCTCAGATAGAAATAAATAATCATTGACCAATAAATTTTAAATTAGAAGTTATATATTGCTATATAAAAATATAGTTATATCTGCCTATCCTTCAAGTGAGTCATACGCATTTATATATTTATCTAATATTAAATAAATAAAATATTTTATGGAAACTATCTTGGTATTAAAATTATCAGAAAAAAATTAGCAAAATAATAAGAATTTTATAAAAGTAGAAAATTATAAAATCCACGTTAAAAATATATAAGTATATATAAAAGCGTTATACCACAATTAATTTTTAATCTTTCAATTTACAAAAATTATTTAAATTCTCACGGAATATCAAATGAATTACATAATTTAGGTGGTTCATCTAATACATATACTGAAAGAGAAATTTGAAGTATTCCTAAAATAAAGTATAAGCCTCTCAAAATAAAATAAAAAAAATATAGATATTCAATAATATATTTAAATTATCTAAATTTATAAATATCATAACAAAAAAATCCAGCCCAAAATCTTAATTATTTTTCCTGGTTAAAAATTATTTATTTAAACTAAATATAATTTTTATAAATATAATTATATTTAAAGCCATCAACGAATTTAATAATTAAAATTCTAAATATAATTAAAATTTTCTTGGAAATTAAATAAACTAAATATCTAAGACAAGGCTTAAACATTTTCGTAGATAATTTACTAATTTCGCTCCTAATATTTTAATTAATTAAATCTAAAAGCTTATTAATATTATAATAATATCAGTATTAAATAAAATTCTGTAAATTAAGCCAAAAAATATTTAAAGTTTATTGAAGGATAAAAAAAATACTTTATCAATTTTAAGTTATTCTGTATTTATATAGTTTGATAGCTAAACATATATGATCTAAACTTAATAAAATATAAATGTATCCAGTTTTTGAATAAAATTCTCTGGGTGATTGAATTTCAACCATTCATGGAAATAGCCTCGTATCAATAAAAATCAAAAATTTTAGAATTTATGAACTTCATTTTGGGCATATGTCTAGTATTATTAGCAAGGTACAACATCATAAACTAAAACAAGAATGATTAAATTGAGACTCTAGAATTAAGATTATATATTCCTGTGATCTTTATTTTCTGATAATAAACTAATTTATTTGATTTCTCAGCAAGTAAACATATTTGATTCAGAATCTTTATATCTATTTCTTTGCAAAATTATGAATCCGCTTACTTTGATTCAATAAAAATCTTTAAAAGTTTATATTTTTAATTATATTTTATGTTATAAATAACCTAAATTGATTTATTTTATGCTAAATATATTTATTTACGGTTTGATAAAATCTTGTATCGAAAAATTACTTATTACGCTAATTTTTTTACCTCTCATATAACAAAAAATTAAATGATTATTGTACATAAGAATTTTCGCTATTCAAATAGCGATTTTTCAGATTTCTTGAAAATATTATTTATTTGTCATTATAAATTTTATCTTTTTAGTATAAATTTTCGATTTAAAAATAGAAATAATTATAATTAATTATCATATTTAATAAATTTGAATATAGATTATCAATAAATATATAATATATTTCAAGACCTTATAATACCTTTTATATTTCTTTTCAACAATATTTATCATACTATTTAGGTTTGTTTTTAGTTGATTTAAAAAATATATGACTTGATTTCAAAAAAATATCATTAATTTTATTATCAAATTCCATATTATAAAAAAACAAATTAGCTTATAAAGTTCTATTATTTAATTTATTTAAATTATAATTTCTATATTTAAATATCAACATTTAGAATAATATTAAATATTATATTTATTTCCAAAACTTCGTGTTTTTAATTTTTAGTCTATTTGCTTCAGTTTTATGAATTAACCGTCGTATTTAATCTCATTATCCTAATATTTTTACAATGTGGACACTTTAAGAGTATATTAGTAAAAAAATAATTTTAATTTTGTTAGAAAGATTACAATTTAGTGGATTTCATAGCTCTGAATAATTTTTGTATTATTCTTTTAATTATAAATATGTATATTATAGAGCTTATGAGATTTTTAAGACACAAAATTAATATTGATAATAATTATAGTTATAAGCATGCCATAATTCCCTTTTGATTTTTATAAATTTTGAAGCAATAGTCACGAAAAATTTAATGTTAATTCGGAATATAATAAATTTTGTGTTTTCAGATATTATTGCTCTTATTATATGGAAATATAATGGTATAATTATCCGACTTATAATTTTTATCGGAATTTCATTTTTAGGTGATTTTTTTATCTATTTTCATTAATAGTATTAATATTTTTAATTCACATTATAAGATATATACATACAAATTATACTTATTTAGATTTTAGATTTTCCAATAATTAAAGAGTGTATTATTTATAATACTTTGGTATAATAAATATTTAATAAAAAATATACATCAATGTAAACCTTTTAACAGTATTGTTGAAAGATATATATTCTTATTAGTTATAAATTACATATTAACATTAAGGTATATCGAGCTGTTATACAAAGTATTTTTAATTTGTTTAATATTAAATTTGGAATTATTATGGGTTTATTTTATATAGTAATAGTTGTTTTCTTTTCATAATTATTTTATAAATTACATATCATAACATATACATTCATGTATCATGTATCATTGATATTGATATTGATATATATTATTTTATACAACTAAAATTTTAATAATGTATAATTTCAGAATTTTTTAACATTTTGATATAACCCAGAAAAATACCTTGATTATGTAGAACCTAGTTATTATTTATTTGTTCTAAAAACAATTTATAGGTTCATAGTCTTTAAAAAATCGAATTTATAGCTATTCTGTGAAATTTTATTTTATGTTCATTTTTTTAGTGACCTAATTTATTATTAGATAAAATTAGCGGCAAATAAATGTTAGTTTATACATAATAAAAATATTAAAAAAAGAGCGAAGAATTATTTGGATCAACCACCCTCCCTTTCCACGCATCTTTTCTAGAAAATTCATACTCAGTAAGAATTGGTTCAAGGGAGCTGGTAAATCGTTTATTTATTTATTGGTATAATCGATTTTTCAGATCGAATTAAATCCAAAATTTCCTATTTATTAACAACTTTTGTATTTGTTTTTTGGTTTGAAAAAAACAATGTTTATATGAGCTTGAATTAACCCTTTCACGGGCGGTAGACTGTTTTTGAGTTACTAAATATAGCCAATAGCTTTCATATAATATACTTTAGTTCTGAAATTCGTTAACATACTGGTTAATTGCGATTTAGCAGCAAATAATAAATATAATTATAGATTACAAACGAATCAATAAATTGATTTTTTCAAAGAGTGCTGGACGGAAAAGAGTTAAGTTACGGAATTAAACATGGCTTGTTAGTTTTGGTTAGTTAAAAACTTTCCACGATAGTCAAAAGGAATTAGAAAAAATTTCTTATGAAAATTAATTAGAGCTTATTAAAAAAGTGGTTTATATCATAGCCTTTGATATTTTTAAATTTTAATATTAAATTACTAAACCAATGAGAAATAATAGTCTAGATATATAAGAAGATGTAGAACCTTTCAATAAATCAGCGATGAGTTACTCTAAAATAAATAATAATCAGAGAAATAGGGCAAATATTAGCGTGGTGTGGAAATTTTGCTAAAGGTGGTATGAGTCGTTATTTTATTTTATGTTTTCACATGAGATTTGTAGAAAAGGGGATTATTTGCATTAGCCTCAAATAATTACCTGATATATGGGTCATCATTTGTAAACTTTTAAATCTCTGAACTCAAAGGCTCTGCTTCTTCTGCTCAACTACCGTATATTCAATGATTTGAAAATAGCGCACATTAGAAAGCATCACTGACATAATTAATGACGAGCCTAAAATTATTGCGTCAAGTACGTATAGGGTAAATATGTAATCTTCCATTAAGATGTTGTCTTTCCGGCTTAGATACGTTACCCAAATTATTACTTTAGCAATAGATACGCCTAAAGAAGAAACAAAAATACACATTAAGAAGGAAAAAACATATTCCTCATAAATTGACTTATGGATAGGCTTTCCTAAATTAATACACCTGCATGGTCTAGAAAAAGTATACTTAATATAGGAGTAATTGACTTTTGCCCACAATCCAAAAGATAAAATCCCAAAAAGGGAACTTCTTATATTTAGTATATCTAAGTAATGAGAGATGAAGGTTGCTGCATAAAATTGGTGATTTACCATAAATAAAACTTTGAAGATTATTTCTGAATTGCATCTTAGTGAATGCATCATAGATAATTTATCTATATAGTGATCTTCATTCTTATCTGGATATTCGGCGAGCTTCATTTTGTAAGTCATTTTGGAGTTATTTGTGAGTTTTTGAACATTCAGGGATGATATTAAGAATTATAAAAATAAAAGTCTATTGTAGTTAATTATTTATGTAGATGTTGCTGTTGCTGTTATATATATTATACTTTAGTGGGTATAGTTCCAATTATGCGCCAATGTACTTTTGCAGTGGTCGAGTAACGGGGTTTCTGGATCCGTTTTAGTTTGCTTACGGTTAATCTTGAATCAGTAATGGTCAATTCGCAATCGAATTAACAAATTGTTTAAAATATTTCACGCAGGAATGAAGATAGTTTAAAATATTGACTCTTAATCTCAAAAATAATTAAAACAGGTTTATTAATTGCACGACTTTTGGATAGCAATATAATAATAATGGTGCGAAGACTGCCAAAAAAAGTTGCTTGCAGTTTTTAGTAGTTCTTAAGAACTATAATTGATGTTAATTACTAAGTAAAATGTTATAAGAATAGTGCATATTAACACAAAATGTTATTAAGATGATCTAGGATTCTCTAAAGGCCTCGACTCGAATATTTATATATTAAAATATCTCACAAAGAGACAAACATTAAAATTTATAAAAAATAGGACTAAATATGCTTATCATGAGCGTAATGTGACTACATTACACTATACAATTACATTCGACACAATAGTAGCCAAATGAGCGCTAATTTATCTATAGAAAAATCCCGTTAAATTTCTATAACAATTAGTTACCTTTTTTTTTTTTTCAAACCTTCTCCTCATCTGAATTTATACCTGACAATCTATTGAATTATTTTTTCATGAATTTAAATGTTAATATGAAGCATAATTGAAGTGACTAAACAAAAATGATTTGTCTGCATATTTGAAAGGGGAGCAATCTTTTGTTCAATAACTATTTCTTATATACTGGGAACTATTTAAAAAAACTACGCATTTAGCCATAAAGGGTTGCAGTTTATTAAATTACATAATTTATAATTACCCAAACATAAAAAATAATTTATTTAGCAAATAATATTTTATAACTGAAATAAGAAACTAGTCTAAGAAAAGCCCCATAATATTTTGGCCAATAATAATAACAAACTTATCATATTTAGCCCAATAGCTATAAACAGTTAAAAAATGCATTCTTTGTTAGGCTTATCCAGCTCAACGCACTTTAATTCAGTGAATTCAGTGAAAATATCAGACATCTAGTTGAAGTAGAAGCTCATTAATACTTCCTTTTATAATACCACAATAGAGGAGAGCGATTTTGACGCAACATACGCTTGATAAGGTTAAGTGATTCCTCATATTGGCCTTGGACTAAAGTACTATCCAGATTGAATCAAATTTCCCACCAAGATAAATTATTATTTATAGCGCTATCTATCAGTAAAGTGCCACATTTGAAAAAGCGTGACTTAAAATTTAACTTGAATTCTTGTTTATTTTGGGAAATATTATAATGTAGTTTAAAGTGTTTTAACTTTTATTTTTGTGATTATGTAGCGAACAATGGTATTTTATTCAGAGCACCATCTAGGAACCATTTCCAAAATACTAAGAGAATTCGAGAAATGATTAGCAGAAGTTAATCTAGTATTTACATGCTGGTTACTTAGTTGCAATATTATATATTATAGCATTTAACATAGTACCTCTTCAAGATGGGTTTCATAGATCAGTAGCTATAAAGAAGCAATTTTAGCCATACAATAGTATTTTATTTACAATTAATGTGCAGTATGCTATAGTTGATAAATACTTTAATCCTATCCCGCGCGGTAGACTGTTTTTGATCTGCCAAGTCTAGCCAACTGGATTCGATAAAAATGATATAATTTCGAGATAATAAAAAGCATTGGCTTTGATGTATAATACATGCAAATAATATATTTAATTATAAATCATAACCGAATCAATAAATTCACTTACAGGGTTTTCCATTCTATTTTGCAAAAGCTGCCGTCTATTTTGCACAGCACGTAAACGATTTTGCACAGAAAGTTTTCGCTTCGCGTTTCAAAAATTTTTTTCATGAAATTACGTAATTTTGCCCAAACAATTTTGCAAAATGTAATTTCAATTTTGCACACGTCTAAAACAATTTTGCAAAAGTTGATTTTGAATTTGCAAATTTGTTTTTAGTAAGGAATTGAAGAAATAAAAGCACCAAAGTATACCTTATAAACACTACACCCTTTCTTTTTTTTATGCTTTCTCATTTTTATCCTTTCTTATATTTATTTTTTATAAAAAAAGATAAACCTTACAACAAAAAAAGTCATCTATAAAATTATAATCCATTTTCTTAAAATTACACAAGTTTTATAGTGATAAGAACAGTGCGAAAACAGTTTATCTTTATATTTAATTAAATCAAAAAATAAAATATATCACAAATTAGTCATTAATTCCCAAAAAAAATTGGATTTCGAATTGGAAATATATTTTTTTTCAAGTTTAAATTATTTTGAATGCTTTATATTATTATTTTTTTCTCGATCTTAACACCAGCTTAACTTCATTTAGAATAAACATAATTTTTTTTGTTATATTTTGGATTTCTTTTTCGCTTGAATTAAAGGTGCTAAATAAATCAAG